>JAQGCC010001121.1:0-26427 GCA_034698905.1 Xestoiulus laeticollis | reverse complement strand
AGCCGTGACGACAGAAATCATGACTTTTTTGGGCATCAATGTCGCGGCTTTATTGGCTCCGTGAGAACGGGGCTTTAAGGCTGTACTTAACACCCTCTTTCCTATGGGTTTCCTATGGGTTTCCTATGGGTTTCCTATAGGTTTCCTATGGATGAATTTCTTGACGAGCCCAGCGTATTTTCTAATTAAGATTCTGGGAAAAACAAAATTGGTAAAAATACTGTGTTCATAGATCTAGGACACAGAGACCATGTTTTTTTATGAAAATGGTCCTTAAATTTTAAATTTAATAAATAAGAATGCATTTTAAATGGGGATCTCACGTGGCTAAGTCTTCGATGCCACCTGGTGTCAGCTACATGCGTTTTTAGGAAATTGAATTTTGTTACACGAGATCAGCAAATTAATTCTATTTTAACATTAAAAACACTCTTATGGGTGAAAAGTGTCTTATTCTCCAGACATTTAACAAAAATTGAAAATGTCTTAATCTTATTACACTCTCGTGGGTCGAAAGTGTCTTATTCTTCAGATTTTTGATAAAAATTGAAAATGTCTTAATCTTATTACACTCTCGTGGGTCGAAAGTGTCTTATTCTCCAGACACTTGATAAAAATTGAAAATGTCTTAATCTTATTACACTCTCGTGGGTCGAAAGTGTCTTATCCTCCACATACTTGACAAAAATTGAAAATGTCTTAATCTTAAAACACTCTTATGGGTGAAAAGTTTTAAAGCATTTATTATTTATCCAGCTAAGGGCACAAATACATTTATATTAATTAATCTTTAATATTAAGCGAGTAATCGATACATTTTCGAAACGCGACTATAAATTGCAGGTAGCTGACACCATGCAGGTGGCAGCAAAACCATGCAAAACACCCACGAAATTTAAAAAAAAAAATATCTAATTTATTAATTTAAAAAAATAACCAGACATTTTCATAAAAAACATGGTCTCTGTGCACTAGATCTATGAAAACAGAATTTTTACCAATTTATTTCCCCTCAGAATTTTAAATAGAAAAAAATTAAGACGCTGGGCTCGTCAAGAAATTTCCCCTTAGGAAAAGGGGTTCAGCCTTAAAATTTCTGTTTCAAATTTGAAATTCGTGTGAAATACATTTTCAAAAGCTCTTGAAGAAAGTTGGATTTGCGAGAGTGAAAGCCGAAGACCGAACATCTCAGTTCGTGGACATCTTAAGAGCGGAATTAAGGAGATTCGAACGGGACGAGACATTTCTCCAGGTTTTCACTGCATTTTTTTTTTTCAGGATTTCAAAATCTTGGGTCCTAAAATTTTACTAAAATTTTGTTTTATATTTGAAGGAATTTTCTCCATCTGATTTCTTGGCCATCGAGGACGGATGGAAAGCGAAAATCCAGCGCTGTCAGAAAGGAGATCAAGCATGGGGGTTGTTCACTGCCTTCAAATCATGATGGGATTCTATATACACCCCGAAATCAAGGACTTTTAATAAGACCTTTAAAAAAATTTTTAAAAAACGGTAATGGAGTGACTTGAAATGGGGAGCTATAGCGCCAAAAATTCAATATAGCCGCTGAAAGTGAGCTAATTTAAGGACTTTCAAGCACTGCTTCTAAAGGTTAGATTTTGGCACCTTATTTCAAATAGTTTGAAATTTTGAGAGATTATTCAAAATAAAAAAAAATACCTAAATCCGCAATTTTGGTAATATAATAACAAGGTTTCCACGTTTTTGTTGAAACACAGAAAACCGTTCGTTATAGCGAGCGGTTCGTTAGACAGTACGTTCGTTATACTTAATATATATATAAGATATAACATTTTGGTCGGAACCATCCACTCTGTTCGTTATATAGAGCTGTTGGCTATACCGAGAGGCCAATACATGAGAGGTATATAGCATTTTGGTCGAAGCCAGTCACTTTGTTCCTTATATCGAGCGGTTCATTATACCGAGAGGCTATAATACATTAGAGGTAGGCATTTTGGTCGAAGCCAGCCACTATGTTCGTTATATCGAGCGGTTTGTTATACCGAGAGGCTAATAAACGTGAGCTACAATTTTATATAGCATTTTGGTTAGAGCCAGTCACTCTGTTCGTTATATCGAGAGCCGACTGTATGTACAGTGTACATGTATAGTATGAATAGATATACATTAATTATTAAATCCAGCAATAACAAGACGTATATCAAATTAAGCTAACATTAATTAAACAGCATATTGCACATGGGGAAAAGTATAACAGCGTCTCACTTCTCCCCAATTCGTTTGTCTCACTTTACCCCATACATGTACATATTGCATTAAAATTGAAAAAAAATCAATTCCCCCCACCCCACCCCACCTTGTTTTCTATAAAAAGCGTTAATTGACTTTGATCTTGTTTTGGCCAACGCCGTCTTAAAATCGTCCTTTGACCCCCCCCCTAGCAGTTCAAAACCACTTGACCTTTGAGTCATTTTTGGCAGAAAGTTCATGCACAGATTGTAACCCAAAACGATACACCGAGGTCGCACAAGTCGTTGTCATATTCCCAAACTAAGAAGTCGTGGCATTCGGTGGACTGAATATACAATTATAAGGTTATTCAAGAACAATATGGAAGACACTTCGACCTCCAATTTCCAGTGTTTTCTGGACGAAAACCAATATTCCAGAAAAAGCATCTTGAGATACGAAAGGATATTTGGAGAGAATTTCATTTCCACAGGAGGCAGCATCACGACGGAAGTGAGTGAGTTTTTTTATACATGTACATGTATATCGTTTAATTCCTATAGCTGTTATAAAATAAAATCCATGCATGTATACAGTGGCACCAAAAAGTATTGGCAATATTACACTTTTTTATGAATAACTCTGAAAATAATTGCATTAGTTAAAAACGGAAATATAAATTTTGTTATAAATGTTTCAATAAAACATCTTGCAAAATTTGAAACAGTTTTAATAAACGCTATTCAAATAAATTTAATGTAAAATAACCAAAAAGCCATATCTGTTTATGCTAAATTTGTTTTGAAAACATCTTCTAAAGGCCATATATGACCATGCATGTCATACCCCTATTTTTCCTTTGATTGCATGGCTATTATACAGCCATGCATGAACGATACATCGCATGTTATGTATATCCATTTCATGCATCCCTCATTTGTATGACCATGTATAGCTATGCAGGCACCTTTATTTATCTTTTGCATGACCATGCATGTACCACTCCTATTTTTTCATCCGATTGACTATTATATAGCCATGCATGGCCATGTTATGCCATGCATGCATAGCCATGTTATGTATAGCCATGCATGCATCCCTCATTTGTATGACCATGTATATCCATGCTTGCACCTTTATTTATCTTTTGTATGACCATGCATGTACCACCCCTATTTTTTCATCCATGCATGCATCCTTCATTTGTATGACCATGTATAGCCATCTACGCACCTTTACTTATCCTTTGTATGACCATGCATGCATGTACCACCCCTATTTGTTCATTTGATTGGCTATGGATTACATAGCTATGCATGGAGAGATGCATGGGTCAAACAGTTAACCCATACAGTATAAGTTAATTTTGATGGTGACATACAGCGTTTTATACTCGTATATCGCCATGCACGACAGGCCTATCTGGGCAGGCCCTCTGGGGAAGCATGGTCATGCATGGCGATATAAGAGTATAAAACGCTGTAGATCTATGTTACAATCAAAATTGACTATTCCTGTATGGGTTAACTGTTTGACCCATGCATTGTTCATAAACAAACTTCCGATGTATCGACCATGCATGGTCATACAAATGAGGGATGCATGCATGGTTATACATAACTATCGTCCATGCATTGCTATATAATAGCCAATCAGATGAAAAAATCGGGGTGGTACATGCATGGTCACACAAAAGATAAATAAAGATGCATGCATGGCTATACATGGTCATATAAATGAGGGATGCATGCATGGATATACATAATATTGCGATGTATCGTCCATGCATGACTGTATAATAGCCAATCAAAGGAAAAATAGGTGTGGTACATGCATGGCCATATATGACCTTTATATAGAAGATGCTTTTGCACTGAAACAATTTCAAAAAATAAATGCATGTACATGCTTTATAAATTTATAGGAATTTTGCAAATATTTGGGTTTAAAAGCTGGTGAAAAAGTGCTCGATGTCGGATGTGGAATTGGAGGAGGTGGATTTTACATGGCCAAGGTATTGTTGAAAATATTTTATGACATTCAGCAATATTTGGTATATATTTTTATATTAAAAACGTGCTTTTTTGCTTTAGAACTATGGTGTTGAAGTGCACGGCGTTGATTTGTCTTCCAACATGATTTCAATCGCCATGGAAAGGCAAAAGAAAGCGGAAACCGGAAGTGGGAAGGTAAATTCCAAGATTTTCACATTTTTACATTCGTTTTATAAGACGTTGCAATACGACTATAAATTCAAAAAATGTCAAATTGACCCTTCGATGACCATCTTGTACATAATTTTTAAAAACTTCCATATACATATTTGGCCCCAAACATTTTAAAACAACCGTTCGATATAACGAACAGAGTGGCTGGTTCCAACCAGCATGCTATATACCTATATAACAAAATGTATTAGCCTCTCGGTACAGCGAACCGCTCTATATAACGAACAGACATGGGCTGGCTCCGTCCAAAATGCCTATATATACCCCTAATGTACTATAGCCTCTCGGTATAACGAACCGTTCGATATAATTAACAGAGTGGCTGGCTCCGTCCAAAATGATATATACCTCTAATGTATTATATATAAATATAGCCTTTCGGTATAAGGAACCGCTCGATATAACGAATGAAGTAGCTTGCTCCGTCCAAAATGCCAATACCTCTAATGTATGGATGGTTCCGACCAAAATGCTACAGCTTATACCTCGTTGTATTAGCCTCTCGGTATAACGAACCGCTCTATATAACGAAATGAATGGATGGTTCCGACCAAAATGCTACAGCTTGTAATGTACCTCTCATGTATTAGCCTCAAAGTATAACAAACGTCCTGTCCATAACGAACCGCTCGCTATAACGAACGGTTAGGTTGTTCACTATACGATATATCTCACAATGGCTACATAACCGTTTATAACGAACGGTAATTCGATGTCTTATAGAATTATATATATTTTCAGATATCAACCCTCCCCCCCCCGTGCGATATATACATACTTAAATATAAATAAACAGTTAAAAATTGTCATTCCAGGTGAACTTCGAGATCATGGACGTGACAAAGGGCAACTGTCCAGCCATGACCTATGACGTCATCTACAGCAGAGACACCATTCTTCACATCGAAGACAAATTGGCCCTTTTCGCAAACTTTCTGGTATAAAGTTTACAAATTAAGTCTTACAAACGCGTATATCTCACGTGACGCGACAGTTATCTCACACATTTTCTGACCCAAATGTCTGGGGCCTTTTTTTTTTTTTTTTTTTTTTTCAGAAATGGTTGAAGCCTGGTGGCCGTCTTCTCATTTCCGATTACTGTCGCGGGGCAAGGACTCACAGCGATGAGTTCCTAAGTTACGTGGCTCAGAGAGGATACCACTTGCTTACCGTCAAGGATTACGGCAAGGTGAGACATTTAGGACCTTCAACTTTGTGGAAGATTGTAAACGAGTGTCGTGACAGTGATTTTCGTCACTGTCTTGTCAGCTATTGGAAGAAGTTGGTTTCCTGAAAGTCAGTGCCGAAGACAGGACATCGCAATTCATACACATTTTGAGACTGGAATTGGACAGATTGCAAAGGGATGAGACCTTTTTGAAGGTAAGGGCCTTTATACATGTGAACTAACTTTGGCATTTTCAAGGACCTTAAATCAATGGACCTGAAATGCTGCCCCTGATGACGGGCAATCACACATAGCAGCAATGCCATGAGGGAAAGGGGATGTCAATGGATTTGATGATCACCTGGAAAACCAGGAAATGTCAGGGAAATTGGATGGACCTGGTCGAGTCATTGATAAGGGGATTTACAGTCGCCTCTCGTCATATAACGAAATGCTCGATAAAACGAACAGAGTGGCTGATCCTTACCAAAATGCGTATATTAGCCTCACAAACTCACAGTCTAACGAACCGCTCGATATAACGAACAGAGAGTAGCTTGTCCCAACCAAAATGCTAGTATATACCTATCATGTATTAGCCTGAATAGCCTCTAAATATAACGAACGTTCTTTCTGTATAACAAATCGCTCAATATAACGAACAGAGTGGCTGATTCCAACCAATATGACTCTACCTCTCATATAGGGCCTATAAGCCTCTCGGTATAACGAACTGCTTGATATAACGAAAAGAGTGATTGGTCTGTACCAAATGCATTTACCTGTCAACGTGTATTAGCCTCTCAGTATAACGAACGTTCTGTATTACGAACCGCTTTATATAAGGAACAGAGTGGCTGGTCTAGACCAAAATGCCTCTATACCTCTCATGTATTAGCATCTCTGCATAACGAACGTTTTGTATGAAGAACCGCTCGATATAACGAACAGAGTAGTTGGTCCCTACCAAAATGCCTCTACCTTTCATGAATTAGCATTTCTGAATAACGAACCGCTCGATATAAAGAACAGAGAGTTGCTGCTCTCGACTATACCGTTCGTGTATTAGCATATCTGTATAATAAACCGCTCGATATAACGAACGGTTTGGCCGGTCCTTTCACTAGCCCATTCTACTAAATTATACAAAAACTGCCTTTTTGCACTTTTCAGGATTTCGGTGAGGATGATTTGAACAATTTGGTGGATGGATGGACAGCAAAAGTGAGACGTTGCACTGCTGGAGATCAAGCCTGGGGATTGTTCATCGCAGTCAAGGGTCAGTAGGTCATAACCCCAAATATTACATCTTTATAGCCTGATGATGTGTTTCTGAAACCAAGAATATTGATTAGTATATGACCATAAAGATTTTTTCATGAAATGGCACTCAATTTCATTATTTCATGTGCTTTTTAAAATATAAAACAATAGAGTCAAGGATAATAAATAGCAAAGTCGCGACACCGACGTCATGGCATCGAATGCCAATATGACGTCATCCATTCTGGTAAGTTTTTGAAGCCAACATCTCAGTGTCGTGCATAAAACAGATTGATACGTGACATCGTGACACTTGAAGTATCAGTACATGTGCTTAGTTTATATAATTAAAATTAAGGGCCTAAAATTTGGCCAATAATTAATAATTAGACCTTCTTCACACCAACGCACTCATGTGCCATTCTGTCTATAGCACCTGAGACCCATGGTGCCCAAGAAGTAGGCCCTTAAATTAGCATCCTTGGGGAAGGTACCTTAATTATCAAGATACATTTCAAGAAAGCGTTTAAAATTTGCAATGAATTTTGAGCCGAAAATTATAATACAATTTCAAATATTAAATTTAAAATTTTATTTAAGCCTACCTGGAACCCTCGGGTCTCCGTACATTCCATGACGAGGGAAGACCCTGCGCAAAGGTCAAAAGTCAGTCAGTTGTGAAGTACGTTTGTGTTCAACGGTCGCGCGATTTGTCAGTGACACTTTAGTTGTTGTTTTACTTAAATTTGTATAAATTTCATCCGAATCGGTGAGACAATACGAATAAGTTAATCAAGCCGCTATTACGAACCCAATAAATGGAACGACAATTTGGAATATGGAACGTGGAATCCAAAAAAAAAAAGAAGAACAAGATGGCCGCCATTCGAAGTTTTGCATGCTGCACGTGCCGATCGACCATTCGAATAACAGAACTGGAGGTAGGACAAAAAGTCTGTTTTAATATTTTAATCATTAAATAAGATTTAAATTAGTGTTAAATTCATAAATGAGTTTTCGGAGACAGTTATTTTATTGAAGATCATCAAAACTAAGATTGCTTTGGCGATGTTTAATTAACGGGTTGGGACATGCTCTCCTAATTTTATACCAACAGAATGAGATTTGTGCCATGGCCCTATTATCTGCAATATTAAAATTTCCGAAGCCATTTACTCTATAACTTATAAAAATAAATCAATGACAAAAAATTGAACAATATTCAACACGTTTAATGCTTTCAGTTGGCTATTTAATTTCGTCAAATTTAGCTGTTTTATATCGTTTGTAGCGTTCTCCCTACCTACAAAGCAGAGAACGCTTGGGAACGTACCACCTCATAGGTTTTTATTGATGCTGAATTGAAACTCATCCGCCATGTTGGGACGCTTGATTAAATTGATAGGCTGTTCCAAGCACCGTATATACTGTAGATAGGGATAATTCAAAAAGAACATCTTTAAAATTATAATTCAGAGAAATTTCAACCCCTTTTTTGCTGTCGTTGTCGTTATAATAATTCGGTTCTCTAAAACGTTAAAACTGCTAATGTTCAACGAAATTTCTTTTCTAAAATACCTACTTTTCAAACAAATCACTATTTATTTCAAAATTCCAGATTGGGGTCATCCATAAAGTATGTATGGTCATGAGAGGGAAGAAATGGCATCCTGGATGTCTGGCATAAGTAGATTTGAAAAATACACACTGCTATAAAAGTGCAAAATCGTGGTTAAACGAAACAAAAAAACTGCAGAATATTTGAATATTTGCATTTTTTGAGTGTGAATAAACCATGGTTAGTACTATTTGGGATTGCAAAATAATACGGCATTATAAAATTCTGCACTTCAATATTCTCAATATACACTCAAATATTGCAGAAAAAACATTTTTAAACTCCACTTAGTGGGTTAATTACAATTAATGTACAGTGTACATGTAGTTAAGTTTCTCCATAATTTCATCAAATATGAAACGAAATTCCTGTAATTCTTTAAATAAACCGTAATTAATTTTTATGTTTAAAATTTATGTTTAAAATTTTTATGTATTAATGTTTAAAAAAAATTAATGGAGGACTTTCCATAATAATACTGCGCATGCGCATGAACATGGCTCCATTGGTGGGGAAATTTGTAACCCCTAATACTAGATAAAAAAAATTCCCTAGATGGCGCCACCGCTTATAAAAAGTCCTCCATTGGCACGTCCAAATAATCCGCCAAAAATCACCGGACGTCCTTTGTGGATGGCCCCCTTTATGATCCACACGTGCGTATTGGCCAAGGGTCATTCAAAAAGCACAAGTGCAAAATTCCATAGACACTTCAACACCTATTCACGTAATCCTATAGTATCCTGTTATTTTTTTAAATGGTATCCTCTTCTCACACCCCCTACTTTTGAAATATTGAACATTTGAACTAGAAATTAAAAAAATGCAAAATTAAAAATTAAAAACGTAACAATTTAGCCTTGTTTACATAAGATCGGGTAATTTCCCCAATCAAGTCTGGTCACACTGTAGCACGGTCTTTACTACACGGACAGGTAGAAGACGGCTTTTGAGGTGGGAAACCGCCGTTAAGTTGGAAACAAAAACAGATAGCGGGTAATTATCTAACATTTCATCATTATTCTAATTAATATAATTGCCACAATTAGGGCTTCATGTAACGCCAGAGTAGTTTAGATATGAATGCCGCTAAATTCCATTTCTTGTCAATGGCATTTGTCACGTTGAGTTAGGCCTAAATTAGGCTTAATTTCAAACTTCACTTTTAAATAGTGACAATCGAGATATTTTGGCGGAAAAACTTGCGTTAGGATCATTAGTGATCATTAATTCCGTTTCTCACCTCATCAGGCATTAATTTTGTTCATAAAACGCCGTTTAAGGGCTAGTTTGTCTTGGCAACTTTGTTCCATTTAAGCCTACTTTGGAATCTGATTTTGCCGCCACGTGGGGACAAAGATTTTTAAGACAAATTCAGGTTTAATTCATAACAAGTTAGATTCTCAGCACTATTTAGTGTTTGTAGACAACTTGTACGATGTATTTAATAGTAATCCCATCGTTTTAAGACGTGAAAATCAATCAAAACATAAAAGATTAGGGCAAAAAAGCATTTTTGGCGGGCTTTTCCTTAATGTATTAACATGTAGTAAACTGGTTTTAAAAATAAACTTAAACTAAATGCCACTAAAAGTTTTTTTGAAATAACCAGTTGACATCGAAAGTTCATTCACAGGAATGCAATAAATTCGTGTTTACTAGCATTATATAAAAATAATGATGAAATTATGAAAGCTTTTAGATTTGAACACGTTGCTCTAGGCGCGAATGAAATTGTCGTTAGGTGGCGTTGCTTGCATGGACTTCTGGGTGCGGGAAATTTGAATTTTTTAAAGTCAAAATTTAGATTTCAACAAGAAAATGTGTATGTACTGTGAACACTGTTTCTTGTAATCACGGATAATGTTATTACCCGCTTATTGTTATCGAAATCCACTATTTCCAACCATATTTAAAATTAATCTTAACATAATAGGGGCGCTCGGACAATTGAGCAAATTGATGTGCAATCAAGTTATTGAGCAAAATTTATTTTCAAATTGCACGTAATTCACGTTGCATCCTTATTGGTGCTTGCGATTGGAGGAATTTTACACATGCCAAAGGAAAATGGTGAGCAAGTTATATTTTGCAAACTTTACAATGCTCATCTATGTTGTTGATGCTCAATTGTCGGAGTTCCTTAATTGTTATCAGTTATGCCCCTTTCCCCCTTATTTTTAGGCATGCACGAATTGTTCTTGGCCCAGTTTTTCAGAAAAAAAAATTGGTGAGGTAAAGACCATTTCCTGTTAGGGCACGCATGAAATTGAGTTAAAAGATAACCATTTTATAACTGTACAATCTCAGCTTGAGTAGGGAACTTTTGCAGTTTAGAGCCCATAAACATTTATTTTTTAATTCAGTCGATTTATAGAATAAATAAAGCAGGACGTAAAAATAATCGCCATTTACAATTCCATTTTGGGCAATTGGATGACGCATGCGCAGGCATGCCGTCAAACCGCTTTTGTTACACTCAATTCACACCAAACTTAATCCAGATTAACTGATCTCCTGTACATGCTCAGATGAAAGGGGATGCCAAACTGAGAAAGTGTCTGTTCGCACTGCTAAACACAGTTATGCTGGTCACATGACCTATTATACAGGGTGCCCCAAAGGGTGTAACACCATTTCAGATACAGACGACAAGAAAGATTTAATCCACCTTATAGGGTTAACTGCATTCGCGCAAAATTAGTTCGCTTAACCCACTTTTCGATTCATCTGAGCATGTGCAGGAGATTAGTGAAACTGGATTAAGGTTGGTGTAAATAATGTTATGCTCTAGTGGCAGTTTAGGCACGTTTTCAAATACGATATAAACGGTGCATCCTTAAACAAGTGTCATGTTCAGCGCCACCCTGTCATTTTTCTGTGCAATCGTCTGCAATACGAGTCGTTGACATGTACGCGAAGCGTGTCTGCTTCACGTACACGACTGCTGTCGATTACGGATTTGGGGGACGACAATCCCACATGTGACCCCCCTCCCCCATATATTCAAATTCCTCATTATTACACAACTCACAAAGTTTAAAAATTGTTTTGTTCATATTGAAATTTTTATTGTTAACGTTCAGATGGGCACTAAACTGCACAAGTACCCTTGATTGAGACGATTTCCCACTATTAATTAACAATGCTTTTTAATTTAAAGTTGGGATTCTATGCATTTTGAGGTACATGGTTTTAGCGCCTCCTAGCGTCGTTTTCATTTTCAATTGAATTAGCTGCAAGCTCCGGTCCCTTTGTTGATAACATGGAGGAATAAGGCTAGAACTCGAGACTCAGTGGGCGTGGCTAACTCAGGGCGCGAACGACGCCAGCGTCCCCTACTTTACGACACGATGCGTTTTTCCGGTCATTTTAATCGAAATTTAACGTTGAAAAGCGCGGTTTTATAGAGCGGAGACATCGCTCGTCGATTAGAAATCAAGTTTGGGAGTAAAAATACTCCCGCGAACAGTTTCCGCAAGTGGAAACCCTCGAATGAGCTAGTCCGGGTTCGAGGCTAGCCCGTGTTACCCCTTTCACCGACCCCGTAGACGTGTCAATCACGTTGTCCTTGCCGCCATTCCCTTCTTGTAGTTTGTGTGTCATTTTTACAGTGTACATTTTTAAGTTGTAAATTTGTAGATAAAACATTGAAAGGTAAGACAGTCATTCCGTTGCGTTTTGGTTGCCGGGCTTTAATTGCGAATCGGGGTTAACAGCTGTCATTACGACCCGCTTTAGCAGTAAATGCAGAATGAAATTTCTGGCGCTTTTTTTCCCCCCCCCCCCTTCTCCCCTGGCTATATAAGCGTGGGAGCCATGCTTCTTTCTATGATCTCTCGGAACAATGGCGTTGCCGGCTGCACCCCCGAAAAATGATGTAATAACCGTGGACCGTAAAGCCTTAACTCGTCACAGGGACCTTACCTGTGGCTCCGGGTTCTGGCGGTCCTAAAAAGGTGTTTGACGAACGCTTTCGAGGCCTGCCTTTTCGGCGCTAGACCCCCGCCAAAAATGGCTTGGCATGACATGACGGCGTGCGCCGCTAAAATGGCGTCACAACGGTTTTAAGCCTCGCCAATGAGCGAAGCCCATTGTCTGGCCGCAAACGCATGGGAGGGGGGAATGAAATGAACTTTGAACCTTGCCGATTTTTTAAAAAAAAATTACTACATGTATAAAATAAATAAACGGCACGTGCCTAATCCAGGAAGTCGCGTGCGCGCGTGCCGGGGAAATGGAACTATTTCAAGTTTGGAACAGAACGTGTTCCATTCTGAATTCTCGGGGTTGAAATTTTAATACAGTTTTAAATTTTGCGGGGTTAAAACTTTGAAAAGTGCTATCTGGAGATTAATTTCATTTACAACTTATTGTTAATCCGTTATTCGAGTATCCGTTGGCGTTTTCAAAAGGTGAATAGGTAAATTGGCGCGGTTTTTGTTGTTGTTGTTGTTGTTTACGATGTTCTGGTCAACTGCCAATGTCGGCTTCAATTCAACTTTTGCGCTTTCTAAACTTGGGGAACTAGTTTTATTTACGTTTTTTTAAATTAAACTAAGCCTCTTAGGTTCGCTATTATCATTTATTTATATGGAAATCCTTTGACAAAAATTTGAATTGGAACGTCTAATTGTTTTAAAAATTTTGGTGTGGCCTTACATGGTGTTTTGGCTTTTGAATAGATTGTTTTTTTTTTTTTTTCGGTTGTAAATTTGATTCCATCTTCCAGGAAATATCGATATTTAAAAAAATGTTTATATAATTATTCCAGTACACTTAAAATGCTTTCGCAAAATTCGAATTGCAACAACTATTGTTTTAAATTTTTAAATTAAATGCCGAGGTATACAAATGTGTATAATGGTAATCCAGTTTTAATGATATTTTACCATTGATAACATCCCAATGTGGTGATAAAATGGGATGTGCTTGAGAAGGCAAAATGTTGGCTTTAAAATCGTCATATATTATCTTTAAATATCGACTTTGCATGGCATGCATTGACAATATTTGAACTAGGACATCCGTAATGCTGTTTTAAAATGCGCTAGGCTTGAAGCAAACATTTTGGCTTATTTTGGGGAATTATTATCGTTGTATAACAAAATAACGTTCTATAGCTCTCTGTATTATTTAAAAACTGCTTCTTTTAATAGAGAGCAATCTTGAAATGTATGCTTTGACCACGTCCTAATGCCGATTTAAATTTGTCGTATTCAAGAAAGCAACATTTGAATGTCATTTGATCTATTCTGAATTAACACGATTTCATTGAAAAAAGTTGATTTTTAATTTGAAAAGCCCGCGGTTTGATCTTGTGCAATAAAATAGTTTACTTTTGTTAAAGGATGGCTGAAGGCAATGGCGAAGTTAACGACACCGAGATGGTGGAACCTAAAGTGGAACCAACAGATGCCAGTGAACATTCCGACGGGGGCGAACACACAGAAGACTACCAGAAACTAATCGACTATGGGCTGAATGACAAAGTTGCGGACAAACTGGACGAAATCTACCGCAAAGGTATATCTCACGGTCCGAACCCACGACGCTAGAAAAGCGTTAACGCCGTAAGATAATATTTTGCTCTTTCCCAATTCCAGGAAAGCTAGCCCACGTGGATCTAGACGAAAGAGCTTTGGATGCTCTTAAGGAGTTCCCCGTGGATGGCGCTCTAGCCGTGCTCAAACAGTTCCTTGATAGTAATCTCGAACACGTGTCCAACAAAAGCGCTTATTTGTGCGGCGTCATGAAGACATACAGACAAAAGAGCAAACTACCCACGAGTCCAGCGAGCACAACCTCAAAAGGGCCAGACGAAGACAAAATCAAAGTAAGCTTTTTTACCAATTATTATACAGGCATCCCAGCCGTCCTGCATTTCCTATATTTTCAATATCAACCTATATTGTACAATTTTTCCTTAAATTGTCCTATATTTTCATTCACTTTTGTATAGCTTTGTAATAGCCAGGGTGACAAACAAGTCCTGATGTAAATCCTAAATATTCTTAAAAAATTCCTGAATATTTCTAAAAAAAGTTTTAAATACCCTCTAAATAATCGAATAATTGTTGTAAAAATGTTTCAAACGTTGAAGTTACACTCAGTCCAATAAAATTCTTGCTATCTAAAAAAAGTCCTATAGTCCTAAAATTTAATCTAAAAAAGTCCAAAATATTGAAATATGAAAAATTGTTTGCTGTCATGTGCTATAATTCCTATATTTTGAAAGATAATGTCCTATATAAAGTAAAAGTCCTACATTTGCTATATTTTCACAGAAAATGTCCTATAATTCTTATATTTGTCCTATATTTTCAAAGAAAATCATATAATTCCTATGTTTTTATCCCTAAAGTGTCTGGGATACCAGTAAAATTAAATGACGATATGACGTTATTGGTTCGTTGGATGCAAGTAATCAAAATCTCGTGTTGATTTTCGGTTGTTTCTTTCGTAGGCCATTTTAGAAAGGACGGGCTATACGCTAGATGTAACGACGGGTCAAAGGAAATATGGCGGCCCTCCACCAGATTGGGATGCACCTCAGCCGGGAGGCGGCTGCGAAGTGTTTGTGGGCAAAATACCCAAGGACATCTACGAGGACGAGCTAATTCCACTTTTTGAAATGTGCGGCAAAATCTGGGATCTTAGATTAATGATGGATCCGATGTCAGGACAAAACCGCGGGTACGCATTCGTCACTTATTGCGATCGTGCCGGCGCCCTGGAAGCCACCAAGCAGGTATGTCGACAAACGAGTTTCTGAAAATTAATTCCGCTTTCGCCATGATTAACAGACGACGTTGACACAAATTGAAAATTTTCAAAACTTAGCTGGATAACCACGAAATCAAGAAGGGCAAAACCCTGAAAGTCAACGTTTCCGTTCCAAATCTTCGGCTTTTCGTCGGAAATATCCCGAAAAGCAAAAGCAAGGAGGAGATCCTCGAAGAGTTCACCAAACTTGCCGGTACGTGCGAGGCCTGACAAATTTCATCCTCCGATACCTCCCCCGCCCTCCTGTAATGTCGCAACGTCGTCCTTACACAATTTTCTCGTCGGGTGTTTTTATTTCAGCTGGTCTGACGGAAGTGATCATTTACAGTTCACCCAACGAAAACAAAAAGAACAGAGGCTTTTGCTTCTTGGAGTACGAATCCCACAAAGCCGCCTCCCTCGCCAAAAGGCGGTTAGGCACCGGCAGAATCAAGGTGTGGGGGTGCGACATCATAGTGGATTGGGCCGACCCCCAGGAGGAACCCGACCAGGAGACGATGTCCAAGGTCAGTAATGCGAATCTGTTTCCGCACGGCCGTCTTAAGCCGCGTACACACCGCACAAAAACACGGAGCAAAAGCATCCAGATTTGTTCTTGACAATTCTGCCCTGATTGACCGGTGTCCAGATTAAGCGAATTTGACTAGTTGAAATAAGGGTAGATAGTCTGCACGCTGTCTGCAAATAGCAGGTATGCAAAGTGCAGACGGCAGTTTAATGCCTTAGGCAGAGCGTCCTAAACCCAAAATATTTGCTCCTACTCGTTTTGCCTTTTTTTCGTTTGTACAGGGTTGTTTTTCATGCTTTTTGCTCCGTGTTTTCGTGCAATGTGTACCCTGCTTTAGGATCGCGTATCCTGCGAAATTCTTTGCGAACAGATTTTTTTCCCCCATAATCCCCCGAACAGGTGAAGGTGCTTTACGTACGCAATCTCACGCAAGACGTCTCCGAGGAGAAGCTGAAGGAACTTTTCGAACCTTTCGGCAAAGTCGAGCGCGTGAAGAAAATCAAGGATTACGCCTTCGTGCACTTTGACGATCGCGACAGCGCTGTCAAAGCCATGGACGACCTTAACGGCAAGGACCTGGGCGGCGCTCAACTGGAAGTGTCCCTGGCGAAACCGCCGTCGGACAAAAAGAAAAAGGAGGAACAGCTTAGGGCGAGGGAGAGGCGGATGATGTCGATAATGCAACAGAGGTGAGGGAGGAATCCATCGCGGTTTTCTTCTTTGTGGTCTATGTGATCTTTCGCGCTAACGGGAACGAGCTTTACTCTTTTTTTTTTTTTCTCTTTCGCTTCCCTATTTTGCAGTAGCATGATGATGATGGGACCGCCCGGACCACCCCCTCGTGGAGGTGGACGAGGGGGAATGAGACCGCCGCCGGTGGGCCGTGATTACGGTGAGTTTTATTGGCCTCGAACACCAATCTATTCTCATTTGGGGTTTTTGGAAAAGATGCTGGAGTGTTCGTTGAAATCTTGTAGAGATGCCTGCGGATAACGCCTCTTTAGGGGAAAAACACCTGTTTTGAGGCGTTTTTTTTTTTTTTTTTTTTGGCATCTTCATTCCTGCATCTGTGCGACGAAATGGGTTTTTGTAATAAAGTAAAATTGACCGTTTCGAAACGTCGTATATAGGCTGATTCACGCTAGACCGTGTCGGGACCGGGCCGGGGCACGGTGAAGAATCAAGTCAAGTATTTCAATGTACTGATTCACAGTACACCGGAAGATGAGCCGACCGGGCCCAAGGTGGTGGCGTGACCCGGCCGTGCCCCGGATGAGGGAAAGGTCCAGGATATTCTTTTCCCGGACCCGGTGAGGCTCAGCCGTCCAGTTTTGTAATAAATTTAACGGGAAAATTTCATTTTTTGAAAACTTCACAGTGAAGATATGATTGATCGGCCACGGCCCGGACGGAACTAACGGAGTAGCATGCATGCGAGGCTCGGCCGGGGCACGGTCTCCATCTGGCCTGGACTTCAGGGGAGATCCCGGCTGTGCTCCGCCCCGGTCCCGACACGGTCTAGCGTGAATCAGCCTTATATTGTGTTTTTATTATTTTGGTTTTTAATTTCGTTTTGTTTTCGGGAGGGTGTTTCTCGACTGCATTTTCCGAGGATTCGCAGGGTTCGTGCAGTTGCACTTCTTGCTTTTGAGCGGGTCTTACTCGTAAATCATTCAAAGTGCCTAAATTGTCTTTAAACGATCATTAAAAATCGCTTAAGGTCCGTTTTGTGTGGCGACTGAGGCTGGGTCGCGTACGGAGTCGCAATGTAGTGTTATCAACGCTGGTTCTCTATGGAGCCGTTTCTGGTAACGGGAGGCTGTCGATGGGCGGCTGCGACGTGACTGCCTAGCGACGGTGCTGTCCAGAGCCGTTGGTTTCCCAAGCATTTCTTGCGAGTTCAATCGTATATAAAAATAAACATTAATTTATGAATGAACATTAAAATGAAGAATATAAATGAAGCCCGAATTTTGAGTTTACACGTGTGCATGCACCCCGTAAACGGCGATCGAATGCTATGTACACGTGTTACAGGGTGCATACATATGTAGTAGTCAAAATTCGGGCTTCATTTATATTTATTTTAATGTTTATTTATAAATTAATGTTTATTTTTATATACAATGTACGTTTTAACTTACGGAAAATGCGTGGAAACGGAAAAAAAACACTGACGCCGCAGCCTCAGTCGCCAGCCGAACCGCATACACAAACCGTACCTTTATGAGCATCCTTTAAAAGTTCCTTGCTTTTTGGACTTAAAAACATTGTACGGACCCTGGCTTCGGACGCATTTCGAGCATTATTTTGTATGGGAAGCGCCGCATTTTACCCCCACTTCCCCCTCCTCCCCACTCGTAGTTTTATGCCAGAATATATACCCCCCTCATCCTTCTCCTTACCACCCTCACCCTCAGTCTTATGCATGATACTTCATTTGATTTTTATTTATTTTGGTCGAACTCGGTCTTGATAATCTAGCGCTAGTTTTCGTCCCTCCTTAATTCTCGTTTTCACGATATTCAGTAGTCGGTGATTAGCAATCGCATTTTTTATTCCGTTTCATAATAATACCCTACTTTTTATTTGGTTTTTTTAAAATTTTTTTGGTGACTTGTTATAAATCGTTCCTCTACCGTTTTTATTTTATCGATGGCTAAAAAAAAAAAGCTCTTTCCCCTTTTTTTAAAAAAAGTATCAGCATCTATATATATTTGTGTTTCTTTTGTTTATTTTCGGCATGCGGGGGAAAACAAATTGTGTACCAATCTCTGTTAACTGATAGGCAAATTTTTTGCTGTAGATTATGACTACGACTACTATGGTTATGGCGATTATCGAGGTGGCTATGCGGATCCCTACTTCGACGATTACTATCGTTACGATGATTATTATGACTACAGCTATGGACCTGGACCTCGAAGCAGGGGCCGTGGCGGACCCGATAGGGTGGGTGTGTGACACAAGCTTTTCAGTCTGGCGTTATTCGTTTCTTTATTCATTTCTCATTATTCTCAGTGTTTCCGTTATTACTCTGCGATTATTTTTTAACTTGGTACGAATTGTACGATTGGGGTCAAAATTATATGCGGGATCACGGATTCCCCCCCCCCCCCCCCTCACCTCCCCGCAGGCTCGGCGAGTCGGCTAGCCAGCGTGTGCAATTAATGTAGACGCTGATCGGTGATCATTTAAAAAAAAAATCGGGGATGCCGTTACGGGTCTGCTCTGTCGGGGGAATTTGCGAAAGTGTGCGCTGTCGTGTACGTTATGTAGCAGAACATGTCGTTTTAGGGGCTTTCCGAGAGCGAATTCAAAGTCTCGCGATAACCCTGCTAGGTAAACGTACGTGTCCGCACTCTTGCAATCCCCGCATACTCTGGCTGCGATTGCTGAAAGCCTGAGTCAGATGAGAATGGACGTGAGTCCCCCCTCCCCTCCCTCACTTTATGGCTCTCCCTGCACACCCAAGATGACCAAAACTTAAGCGATAATGCAATGCACTCCCCGTCGTTGCCTTCGATGAAGTATCATAGAATGGGACTGTGGGTGGGAGGGGTGGTATTTGAAGGGTGGATTTGGCTCGGAAGTTTGTCGGCGTTTCGTCTCATCTGACCGAGGTCCCTCTCTCTCTCTCTCTCGTGGAGAGACGGCCCGAGCCCTCCTGCGCTTTGTTTTCCTCCTGTCCTGATCAGTCCGTTTTGCTTTTTTTTTTCTCTGTCTCCTTGCAGGCTCCTCGTGGTCGTGGTGGCCCAGCTCTGCGTGGCCGCGCAGGTGGCCCTCCAGTCCGTGGCCGGGGAGTTATGCCGCCCCGAGGTCGAGGGGTGCGGGGCGTCCGTGGGGGCACGCCCGCTCGTGGTCGGGGAAATTTGGCCGGTAAGCGTAAGTTTGATGGTGGACACCAGAACCAGGGGGACAGTAAGCGGCGCTATCAGAACAGCTCGGGGCAAAACTGGGGCAATCAGCCCATTGCTCAGCAGCCCCTCGATAGCAGCAGTTACGGGAACGACTATGGCGCTAGCTCTGGCGGCGGCGACTCCCAGTGGTACCAAGACTCCTTTGGCCAGCAGTGGAGTTAAGGCGTGTGAAAAAAAAAAGGGTGGGGGCCCCCCCTCAGGACAAGGGGCGCACCTGCTTTTAGGCGCCCCTCTTTTTTCCTTTGTAAATGAAAATCACATCATCTTGGCCCATTTTTTCGCCCGAGTCATCATCTCTCACGTTGCGTAGGTTTTTTAGGGGGAAGCTAATCCGCTGTCGTCGGGCCCCCCCCTCAGTTTCCAGAGGGGTGGGGGGGGGGGGGGGGGGGGACGACGCTCGGCCCGCCGGACCTCCCGGTGTGAAATTCTTTTTCCTCCTCTTCCTACTCCACACCACCTACACTTTTTAAACTGCGATCTTAGAAAAATCAGGGGGGGGGGTTGATGGGAAAGCAAGCTTTTTAACATCTGGGTCCGGGGGGTCTATGACGTGGCCGAGATATCCTAAATGGGGGATAAGAAGACCATTTACGTGGTTGATTTTTTTTTTGATTTTTTTCGTTTTTTTTTTTTTTGTCATTTTTTTTTTTATTCGCCAAGAGCTATGTTCCACAGAAAGTTTTTAATCTCGAATTAGTATGGAAAATATCAGTTTTGTGTTGGATTCCCTCCCGTGTTTACGAAATGCGCCCCAGCGAGCGCGCCCCGACAATTTATACGAACACTTTCTTCTTACTTCTTCCTCCAAATCATCCCGAAAAACTCCCTTTTCCCCCCACGTTCTGAGTGAAATACATCCAGGGGACACCTGCCCATGCTAGGTTCAGTTTCCGATTTTTTATATCAACCCACCACCACAATCAACCGCCGTATCGTTATTCTAATTATTATTATTATTACTATTATTCATTTACCCCTCCATTGCTATAAAAAAAATCTGCCGGATTTTCCCCATCCCGTTTAGCCACAGTAATCTAATATTCCCGTAGTAGTTCATTTAACTTTTTATTTTTGTTTTCGTCCCGAACAAGTTTTCGTCGTCGTTTCTTTCGCACCTTTTACTTTTTTTTATTTTTCTGGCTTAAAAGTCTCCAAGTTCTCTCGCTTTTATTTTTTAGTAGCTATTTACGTAATTTTTTTCTCTTCTCTCCGTTTTTCCGAAAGTTAACGCAAAAAAAGTGCGGAAAATGAAAAATGGCAGTTTAAACCGTTTCTCCCACCTAAGTTTCGAGTTAGAGTACACACACCCGGGAGACGAGGCACTGCCTCCGCATCGCTAGCCTCCTCTCTCTTCAACTCCCTTCCCTCCCTTCCCTCAAACCCCAGGGTTGCGCCGCGCTTACGTACAACGTCTTCCGCGGTCGAAACCGGGAACGAAACCCGGTTCCGACCGCGGACAACGCTGACGTGATCGCGGCTGCAACCCCCACCAGCAAATTCAACGCCGACCGTTTTGTCCGACGCCCGATAGCGGCTAGGGAAACTCGGCACGGCTCTTCTCAAAAAATCCCTCTTTGAACCGTAGTCTAAATCCAACGTAGTAGTGCATACTTTTTTTGCTATTTAAAAATGTAATTTTCAACAGTTTGTGCATTTGGAATAATAAATATCATGTACCGTGGATATATATATACGTTTTTAGCATTTGGATCTGGGGAAATGCCATATTTTGCCCTCTCGAGGATTATATTAACTTCACTATTTCTGTATCGCCCACTTTGGTTATTTTTCCGTTCGCTCTCGCTAATTCCCACTACAAATTGTTCGTCCGAGTAGGGGGTGTGCGTGTGCGCTCACTTTTATTACATTTTTTTTGGTCCCATTTTCTATTCCCCCTTCTCTAGTTGTTGTACCGCCAACCCTCGATCTAAATCTCACAGCCGCCTAGTCCGCTGTCTCCTATACCAATTTTTTTTCTCTCACGATTATATATCATTTTTTGAATGTTTGACTATTTAGTAGATTCGGTATTTTCGGCTTTGTGTTTTCTTTATAGACGTCCCGTTCAACCCTAAATGCGGGTTGGATCGTTTTGTCTAATTTTTTGTGTCACTTTGAAATTTTTGCCGTAAAAATTGTATAATCAAACTTTTAGCTTTGCGTCCGAATGTAATTTTCCACCCGACGCTGCGTTTCGCGCACAAAACGTGCCGGTGGTGTATGCTTTCGAGGTAAATTCATCGTCAATAAAAAAAAGTTTTTAGTCTATATGAAATTTCCAGTTTTAAGTTTTTTTGTTTCCGCTCCTCGACTATTTCAAAATCATCAAAATCTATATCTGTTGTGCTGGGGGGGCCCATGACCAAATCACTTGACAAAAGTCGTCGTGTAGCAGGAAAATTGTTCCCATACGGGGTTGCCATTTTTTTCCACCGAGAGTACAAAATCGATGCCGAAAAATTTCAGTTTAAAACTAGAGATTATGGCTTTTCAACCGAGTGCGGAAATGCGGCACTCGGTTGGAAAACTAACATCTCGCAGTTTTATACGTATGTAGTAGTTTAAAATCAAAAAAAATTCTTATGCAAAAAAAATGCATTTCGAAAGGAAATCTTGCATCAAAAGTTGTTAGCGGACCTTTAGGATGCTCGAGCGAATCGTGGTAAGAAACAGTTTTCTTGTCGTTTGCACTATTTAGTGGCAACCCCGTACAAAAAACCGCCTTTTCGTGATTTGTGTATTTGTATCCGGTACATGACAATTGCTACTCCTAGCCAAAATATGGTCAGGCTCCGAATCTTAAAAATTCCTTTTCCCTACCCTCAAAGAGTCTCCCCGAATATAATATAGGCAATGAGCATGGGTTTGATAACGACACGACCCTAACACCGAGGCTGGGCACATCCTCTGTGGGTGGATTTCACGAAGACTCGCTGTCTCAGATCATCCGGGCCTGGATTTTGCCAGTCCTTTTTTTTTCAAATGGGGGGGCTTCCGATAGATATATATTTTCTGCGGCCAAAATCCTGGCTCGGTCAGACACCCTCCTTCGTGCTGAAATCTGCCATCGTGTTGCTGCATGCGGTTTTTTTTTCATTCACAACCACCTTTCTTTCTCCCCTCTACCTCCCTGTTATCCCCGACCCTTCTCCCCCCCCCCAAAAAAAAAAGTTCCTGTAAAAATCCCGTATATATATCTAATTAGTGTGGGGGGGTTTTTGCCGTAACTTGTCCGAGGGTCCTACATGGCATTGGGTTCTTGATATTTTAGGGGTTTCGCTAACTTATCGTATAAAGCTCGATTTCTACATCCTACCGTTTCCTAGCACATTTTCCCCCCTCCCCCCATGACATCTTTCCTGTTGATTGGAGAGGTTCTTGTTTGAACCTATGGACCAACTAACAGGGAGAACTCCTAGGTTCACCCTGTTTTTGTAGTATTTACAACAGTGACGTTGTGCTACGCTGAAAACATTTCGGGGGATCCGGTTATTTTTCTAAATAACATAATGGGGCGTTGTACGATTGGCTTTCGATATAGCGAACGACAAGGGTATGGGGCATTCGTTTGTTGTATAGAGAGGTCGGTTTTTGCAGTTTTTTTTCCCGCTCCTATGCGGCTTTCGTAGGGTTTTATGCCTACCTGGAAGGTTATAGCGTCTGAAATGCCGTAGTTTTTTGTGTGTCCCGACAATAAGATTGTACGCACAAAAGCTGCTTTTGCGGTATTTTGAGCACCCCTTAAATAAGCGTTAGAACGTTTTAAGATATAAACTTTTAAACCGTTCCTTAAAACCAATGAAAATAGGAATCTTACGACACAACGGGATGTTTTTTGTCTCTTACCCTCCCTAAGACTTTTGAATCGCCGTTCGTTATAAACAGTCATTTAGTATTGTGGGTTAGTGAAGGTACCGGCCGAACCATTCGTTATATCGAGTGGTTCGTTGTACCGAAATGCTAACTCACATGAGGTGTAGAAATTTTTGTAGGAACCCGCCACTGTTCGTTACATTGATCCGTCAGGCATCCCAGCCGTCCTATATTTCCTATAAATTCCTATATTGTTGATGCTGTCCTGTATTGTTCTATATTTCCTTAAGTTGTCCTACATTTCCTATATTTTCGTGAACTTGTGTACAGGATTGTAATAACCAGGGTGACAAACAAGTCCTAAAAGTCCTAAATATTCCTAAAAAAAGGTGCTTAAAGTCCTAAAAAGTCTTAATTTCTAAAAAGGTCCTAAGTCTTAAAAGCCATACATATTCCTTAAAAAAAAAGGTCCAAAAAGTTCTAAAATAGTCCTATATTTTCAAAGAAAATGTCCTATAATTCCTATATTTTTATCTCCAAAAGTGGCGCGAGATACCTGTGAGCGGTTTTGTTATACTGAACGTTCATTATACAGAGAAGCTTATGCATGGGATGTGGACATTTATTTGTCGGGACTAGCCACTGTTCGTTATATCGAGAGCCGACTGTAGTCCGTAATATATGCACGTACGAGTATTTTACCCCGACAATGCTTGGGCCTTTATGCTCGCTGCTTTAGGACCCTTTCGTGGGGCCCATGAACTCTGACCCCCTCGAATAAGCGTTATACGATAAGCGTGCCTGCCCAAGAACATCCCCCTCGTAGTAGTTTTGTCGAGCCGAGTTGTTTTTTTATATTTCCGTTGCCTGTGGTCGGGTGGGAGGGTGTTGAGGGTTTGGGGGGTCTGTGAATTGCTGGGTTAGCGTTTTTTGCCTGGTTTATGCGATTTTCATGCCTATTAAGGCCCTTTGTACATGGTAGACGCGAGTTGGGCTGAGAACGGCCGGTACGGCAGTCTGGGCCCTTTGAGCGGCATGCTGACGAACGGATTTAGGCAGCACATCCTGGAGATGCCGGCCTAGGAGACTTGGGGGAGTCGAGGTTTTTTTCTCCACGCAGCGGAAAGTGGGGGCCGCACAGGTGAGCACATCAACATTTCCCGTTTCGTATTGATTTTCTTTTTTTCTTTTTTTTTTTTCTTTCTTTTCCGTTACCGATGTATGTTACAGGGGATTTCGAGATCTTAGCGGGTGCCGACTGGGATTGCGATGCTGACGCGCTGAGAACGTGACGATGAGCGGCCACAGCAAGAGCAGCAGCAGCAACAGCAACGACTGCGGCGGACAGCGGTCGAGGACCACGGCGGCGGCAGGCTGTTGCGACGGCATCGGGAGATGGGGGCCGTCTTGCCGTCCAGGATGCAAACAAAAATTATAAAGGGGATTCGCTCTTTTTGGCTGCTGAACACACGTTTTTTTCGGACGTTGCGATCTGGTTGGCTGAGGGCACACACTCTCTATCTCACGTGTTTGGATCTTGAACTCTCTTGTAACATACTTCGCGATTGCAACTGCTCATCTCCTTTCCCCCCCACCCCCCCCCCTCAGTTTCGGAGCGATGCACCCGTGCCCCCCAACTACCCCCAGAAACGAGTTCGAAAACCCCTTTTGGGGGCCGCTTTATATCCACAGTTTTTGAAATAGTCACAGTGTTAAGATATTTATGGGTTTTTTAAAACTCTGACTAAAGTTTTCAGGTGGTTTTGGGTCCTAGTCTTTTTGGCTTTTAAGAGGTTTAGGGTCCTTTATAACATTTGTCGTTTTCAAGTTGGAAAAACGACTTTGAAAGTTTGAAAAATTGAAAAAATGGCGTTTTTTTTTTGAAGGTTTTGGGTCCCACTTTGAGCCCTTGCCTGTTCAGCTTTCTGGTAAGTTTACGGCCCTTTCTAACTATAGTCGTTTAAAAGTTGGAAAAACGACTTGGAAAGCTTAAAAATAATTGAAAAATTGAAAAAAATGGTGAGTTTTCTGAAGGTTTTGGGTCCCACTTTAAGCCCTTGCCTCTTTAGCTTTCCGGAGGTTTAGGGCCCTTTCGAACCCTAACCATTTTTAAAGTTAAAAACAGTTTAAAAATTATTCCCCAGGTCTTTCATGTTAGCGAATGAAAGTCTCTTACCGCTTAAGATTTCCGAAGGTCTTAAGGGCTGTTTCTAGCATTTCATGTTAGCCAATGAAAGTCTCTTAAGGTTTAAGACCTCAATAAGCCCTTGTTGCCGTTTAAGATTTCCGAAAGGTTTTAAGGGCTGTTTCTAGCATTTGACCCTTTAAAATATGAAAAACAAGTTCCTCACTTATGTGTTAATGATTGATTTATGGTTTATGATCCCCTTTAAGCGTAGCCGTTTAAGTTTCCAATTATTAAATGTTTTTTCCCAGATGCTTAGGGCCCTTTTCAAGGTTTGGCCTTTTAAACGTTAACAAATATAACGTTTAAAAGATGAAAATTTACAAGTGCTTCCGAATTTTAATGTTTTTTTGTGGGCGACCGGATGGTTTGGGCCTAGTTAGGGTCAGTGCAACTTCAGGTCAGTCAAAATATTCAGTCATACAGTTAGATTTTTTTTGTGGAGGTTTAGGGCTTCTGGACCTAGCCGTTAAAAAAAAAAACTCAATTTCGATGGTTATCCTGCGCTATAGTTAAAACTTTTGGAAAATAGGCCCTAACTAACAAGTCAATTGGGAAGTAAAGAAAAATAAGGCGGATTTTCCTAGCTGCGCATTTTCCTAAAAATCGCATTTTTTGCGCTGCGTAGGGCACGAGACCTCCATTTAAGGGGGAACTGAACTGCATGTTTTGCTATGGGGAAATTTTAAAACATACTTTTAAAAAAACTATTTGTTATAATACA
>JAQGCC010001120.1:0-26438 GCA_034698905.1 Xestoiulus laeticollis | reverse complement strand
AATTTTAAAACTACTTACGCATGTAAATACTGCGCATCCGCAATACGAAACGCCAAACATCTTATTTATAAATGTTTTATTTTTAAACAATTTTAAATCCTATTAACCAAATATGAAATAAAACAACAGTTTTGAATACCACAAATTAAATTTTCTATAGTTGAGAATTATAATTAAAATCCGTTGAATTTTTACATTAGCATGCTTTTTTTAATTAATTTCTACATAATAGAATAAATATTAGGACATTGAAATAGTCAAATTTGATGATTAAATATTACAATTTTTAGCAATTAAAAGCGCATTTACATTTGCACGTTTATGCGCGATAACACTACACCTTCCATACTCCAATAATCACAAATAAGAAAATAAATATCCTAAAAAATACAAATTAATTTATATGATTAAATTAAAATAATTCATTCAGTATTTATGAATACCAATTCATAAAATTTCATTACATAAAATTTTGTTGATATTTAGAAGCAACGCAAACATGTCGTAAACACGCGTAAAATAATTTGCATGAAAACTATACTCACTATATATGACATCAGTTATAAGTAATAAACAATTTAATACATCCCATAAGTAAGTTTTCAAATTTATACCCATGCATTTGAGTAGGAAATACATGAAAATGTTGAAAATGAAAAAAAGGAGGCCAACGGGTTATAAACATCATAATTTACAATGAGTGAACATGGTTTGGTAATAATGATATTGGTCAGATTATGAAAGCAGCAGTTTGTGGACTTTTACGAGGTCATCATTTAGGCTAAGTAGCAGTCCACGAGGCCTGTTTGTACTTTTTTTTAAAAAAATAGGGAGACCTAAAGGTTTCATATTGCGTAAAGGGGCAGTAATAGCAACGGTATAAAAATAAAGAAAAGAAAGAAAAAAAAATGCATAAAAGCACAGCCCTGGGAACAGTGAAATGGTAGTTTTTCTGTGAAACTGGGCCTCTGAAAGTAGGTTAGCCAGGCCATAATATATTACCCCGTTGGCCATCAATGGTAGCAATGGGACACACTAGACGTTGAGGTTAGATAACTGAAACAATGCATTTTCCATCAGAAACTGTAAAATGATGCTGCGAACAAGGGCTTGAAAGCTAGCCCTAGATCCATCGTAAAAAAAAAAAAAAGTAGTAGCCAAAACTAAAAACTTGGCCTAATACTAGAAGCTAGCCTAGAAGGGATATGTCAAGAGTGGCACCAAATTGGCCTCAATCCCATTTGTCCATATCGTGTTTCCACGGGCTCTTTTGGGAATTTTAGGCAAAAAGTAGCCCAAAAAGTGCCTCACATTGCTGGCAAACAGAAGATGGCAACCTAAGCTCAACCAAACATTATTCGTTCAAACGAACAGTTGAGACACACAAATCAAATAAAGTGTCTTAAGTGGTGCTGACAACATTGGAGAACTATACATCTTCTTCTTCTGTCCTTAAGACACCCCCCACCACCACCACCCCTCATGAGAGGGCCTCTTGCAAATACGTCAGCAAATATATAACACGTGCCATGGACAATGGGACCTAAGTGAATTACACATGAAGGTAGCTTGGGTTACAGAAATATGGATGAAATCATAAATGGGATGGAGACTAGAAATGGTGGAGGAATTGTAGGTTTGTAAATGTGGGGAGATTATGGGAAAGTTGGAAACGTAGTTGAAAACATGGAAAAGTTGGAAATTTAGTTGAAAACATGGAAAAACTGGCAATGTAGTTGAAAACATTTCAAAGTTAAACATAGTTGAAAACATGAAATCATTGTTAAAAAATATTGTAAAGCTGGAAATTAATGTAGTTAAAAGCATTGTTAATAATATTGAAAAGCTGGAAATGTAGTTGAAATCATTGTAAAGCTGGAAACGTAGTTGAAAATATTGAAAAGTTGGAAAATTAGTTGAAAACATGGAAAAGTTAAAAATGTAGTTGAAAGATAGTTGAAAACATTAAGAAAGTTGGAAAAAAAGTTTTAAACATGGAAAAGTTGGAAACAAAGTTGAAAACAATCAAATATTGGAGCCATTGTTGAAAACATGGAAACGTTTGCAATTAGATGAAAACATTTTAAAGTTAGAACCATAGTTGAAAACATGAAATTATAGTAAAAAATATTAAAAAGCTGGAAATGTAGTTGAAAATATTGAAGAGTTGGAAACATAGTTGAAAACATGGAAAAGTTGGCAATGTAGATAAAACATTGAAATGTTGGAAAGATAGTTTAAAATATTAATATTTTGGAAACATGGTTGAAAGCATGTAAGATTTGTAAATATAATGGAAGTTCAGAACATGGAATGTTAAAATAGAGTTAAAAACAATGAAAAAGCAGCAGTAATATTTTAATATTAATAATACAATGAATTCTTAAATTGTTTTTAATGAAATAATTTACTTCGGCTTAATAAAATCACAGATACTTCCTAATTGTTTAAATTGTTCAAAGACAAGTTATTATCTTACCAACAAAGTAATAATATAGGTTTTTCTATATTTATCTAGATAAATACAGATAATCAATTTATATCTTGTCCACTTTTACAACCGGTGAAATTATTAAAATATTACTTTAAAATAAAATCGATGTATTGCATAAACATTTTTATTAAGTTCCTAGCTTTTTTTAGTGTCCCCTTCAAAGCATTTTTAAAAGAGGTTGAAATCTAAGAAATTTACCAGAAAATATATATAGTGCAAAGAATAGTTTCAGAAATTGGTCTTCCCATAATTTCATTTTTTATACCAAAGTATATTTTGAGTGTCTTGGGTCCTCTTACTAAAACATGACGCTTTGCACTCAATAAACAATCAGATTATTTGTCTTTCGAAAAAACATCTCAAATTTAGATATTAAGTTCCAATATACACACATTCTACTAAAGTTCGATGCATTTTATAAGCTTTAACATTATTATATAAATGGCATAAGCGATTTTTGATTCAAGCTGTCATCAAATAATCAAATTTGTCATTAATTTGTCCCTATAGTTATTTCGTCTAAGATTGAATTCCTGACCAAGCTAGACTATTAAATGTATTTATTTTATATTTTTTATCCTTTTTAATGTTAGCGTGATTACGTATTTTATCAAATTTGAATGCATTAGAGTATGTATCCTACCAATAATTTGTCCGATTTATATTTCGTCTAAAACAAAACAGTAATTGTGACACATAATACACATTTTTATAATTATGGATATCTATAGCTTATTGGTGTATTGCATTGAAGCTAAACAATGTATTGCAGTGAAGCTTATTGGTTTATTACAGTGAAGCTAAAATGTGTACTGCAGTGAAGATAACATGTATTGCAGTGAAGCTAAAATGTGTACTGCAGTGAAGCTAAAATGTGTACTGCAGTAAAGCTAAATATGTATTGCAGTGAAGCTAAAATGTGTACTGCAGTGAAGCTAAATGTGTATTGCAGCGAAGCTAAATGTGTATTGCAGTTAAGCTAAATGTGTACTGCAGTGAAGCTAAATGTGTATTGCAGTGAAGCTAAAATGTGTACTGCAGTAAAGCTAAATATGTATTGCAGTGAAGCTAAAATGTGTATTGCAGTTAAGCTAAATATGTATTGCAGCGAAGCTAAATGTGTATTGCAGTGAAGCTAAATGTGTATTGCAGTGAAGCTAAATGTGTATTGCAGTAAAGCTAACCTACTCGCCATTTTATTTTGAAACTTTGCTTGTTATGACCCAAACTACTGTGTATTCCCTACATTTAATGGTCCTATGATGATCTTTAGATGCTTTTTCAAATGTATGTAGTTGTACATGAGATACACCACAGTTGAAGCTGTTGTTGACCGTATGATTTGAACGTCGCCTGCACCATTGTAGCAATTTTTGCAAGTAATCGTTAATGACGACTATTTGGTGAAATCTCCGCTCGACTATTTATTAAATTACTAGTAGTTTCGCGGCGAACGACTATTTTGCCAGCTCCGTAATCTGGTGTGCTTGGCACATTTATTTTGAAATCATAAATTCAGAGCGTAAAGCCAGTGATTACGAGTTATAAAAAATGGCTGCGAATATCCCACAGGGATCAATGAATAAAGATAGAGGCCTTTGTGAGGGCATTAAACTCCCTCCTTAAAATAATTTTAATAAAACGAAGTGCATGCGAGCCATCCAATTAATTAAAGCCAGCAATTAATATGAACTTCATAATGTGCACCAGCCTCCGTTTCAAGCCCTGATTTCATTTTCGTGGCCAACCATTAAAAGCAAAGATAGCACATTTTAGCACGATACTTGATGTTATATCTTTGATGAGATTTCAGACCAAATTTCATTTGCAGTGTCGAGAAATCACACTCTTTATGATATGGCTTCTTGATACAAATTTATCGGTGAGTCGTTAAAAATATGGAAATTGAGAGGAGATGAAAAGGGGGAAAATTAAGGATGAAGACACAGGAGAAAAGAAAAAAATGACTATATACGAAAAAAACATGAATTTGGTGAAATAATTGAAGTGTAAGATCATAACGAAATTTGAAACGCATTTCGTTTTCATGCAATACGACTTTTTATGAAATTATGTCATGTCTCTATTAGACCGCGAACGAATAACTCAATTTGAGTTGAAATGAAATTATGGCATCCAAGTCGAAAAATATGGCTTCTATCTCTCTTAATTTCTGATTTCAACGTCATAAAACTGTAATCACTTATGTGCTTTTCATATTGGACTCTAAAATTATGCCTGTCCATTAATTCTGTCACAAAAAATATAGTTGAGATCCAACTGATACAAGTACAGTTATTAATGACAGACAAATGCATTTAATGAAAATTTGAATGAATTTTATTAATTTGACATGACGAAATATATTAAGGCTTCTTCTTTAATTTTTATCCTTGCTAACTTCGGCTTTAAATAGATGTGATACATATATGAGGATATAACATCGAATAATATTAAGAAATGTAAAACTTTATCCAAGTTATAAAGTAAATATACCCTTGTCAAAATCTTAAGTATACTTAGTATACTTTTCTGATTACTAAGTATAGTAAGTTGTCCAAAAAAAAAGTGCACTTAGTATACTAACTGAAAATCAAGTGCACTTTTCCTAGTAAACTTTACTGTAAAGTGTACTTAGAAGTATAATAAAGTGTGCTTAGTATACTAACTGAAAATCAAGTGTACTTTTCCTAGTAAACTTTACATTCAAGTATACTTAGAAGTATAATAAAGTGTACTTAGAAGTATATATAATAAAGTGTACTTAGTATACTTTCATTTTTTTTAAATGATAAGCTGATAATTGTGTCTTAGATATATGATTATAATACATTTCATTCATATTTGAAATTTGTATGCTATAAACAACATGTGCAGGTACTTATGAAGCATTAATAAATATATATTATTTTAATCTTTATAAAAATGTTATATTCTTAATATATGATAAAATCATTTTAAGTCATCGGTAATTTAAGAATGATTAGATTTTTGTATTTTACTATACAACTCAATTTTTAAATTTATAAATACAAGTATTAAATTATATACATTGTACTCTCTAAATATTTAAGGTTGTTTGCATATCGTAATATTGCCCCAAAATTAAAGGTCAACATATTCAAACATATCTTAAATATAAACTAAAATGATTTCAATACCTGTGTTATATTTAATTTTATTTCATATTATCAAATACAAAATCCAATTATTTATATATATTTACATTCCACGAAGAGTAATTTTCTTCGTATTTCAGTTTATTTAGAGAATTAATAGTAAAGAGCTATTTTTATGTCCTGTATCATATCTGATAAAGTAATAAACATTTTTTTCTTATGTTAAATTTAGCTTAAGGCATCCATCTCTTCATTGCATTTTTTAATAAGGGAATGTATTTTATTATACAATCTTAAGTAAATTTACTCTATTGTTATGAGCTGTAGGCTATTCAATTTATTTGATGACATCAATCCTCTTCCAAACAGTATATTTATTTTATATGACTAATGAACCTAAGGCTGTTTCATTGGATTTTAGATTTTCATTTTTTAAATTAAACTTCATTTAAAAAGTACATACATAATGTGAAATACATATACATGTAACATGTAATTTGGTTCTGAATTTGTAGTGGCTGCAGATACAAAAAATCTAACATACATTTTCTAATGAATTTTAGTCACTGAATGCAAAAATGAAGTCAAAATTTTAAAAATTACACATAATTAGAAAGATATTGACTCAAATTTTGGCAAACGTGACAATGCGTATTTTCATTGTTTTAAAACACGAAGAACAACCTTAAAATTAACTAAATGAAAAAATAAAAAATAAGAAATGGTTATCAAAAAGTTGCTTTATTATACTGGGTAATTTTGGTATTAACTAAATATTTAAAATTGAAATTATAAATTAATATTTTTTTATAACAACTAGCCCCGATCTCCCCTAATTTTTATTTCATCTAAGGAACTACATTATATCCCCAGAGGAAAAATCCATATATGGATATCCAATGTATGAAGATTTGGCTAAGGACATCCATTAGTATGGATATCCATAAGTGGGCTTTTTTATGGATATCCATTTATTGATATCCACGTCAATGTATGAAATTACTGTAATTATTCATGACACTGGATAAAGTTATCATAGATATCCATGACAATGACTTAAATTTATGTGGATAACAATTAATAATGGGTCAATGTAAAATGTATATCCATAAGTATCCATACATTTTTTGTGGATATCCATTTAAGTATTCGTGCCCTAGATTATATGTATTTCGACTCCCACTGCATCTCACTGTATCTTGTTGGAAAGGATATTTTCCATAACACACTGGTTATGCAAATTTAAGCAAACCCATTTCCTCTATAAGTTGGTAGAAAAACTAATTTCTTCCTTCCACTTTTTCTAATAAATCTTTTTTTCAAAGCACTATTTTTGCCATATTCAAACTTTTTTATTTTCATCTCCAAATCTCATCTCGCCATTTCAAGACGGTTGCTTTCTTGTCAAATTCCGTTCCCCTTTCATATTCATATTAGCTGAATTGACTATCAAATTCTTTCAGTTGTGCTTTATGACTAGATTTAGATGAAATGACGTCTAGCATACACCACCCCTTTTCTCACTCTCGCTTTCTCTCTATAATACACTTTAATTGATTCGTTAAAGGTCAAAGGTTGTCTGAGATAATTAAGAAGCAAGAATTTCTCTGATTTCACCATTGCTAAGGACACATTCTATAGATTTTTTTTCAAAGATACTGTATAATTTCCCTTTTGGCAGACTTGAAATGGTTTCATCTAAACCAGAATTTTAAAGGGAAATCTATTTACATGTACCTACATTTTATATCCAATAAATTTCTATAACGGATTTCATAACGTATACAGAATACAATTATAACCCATTTATCGTTCGTGACCCATAACCCCTTAATAGCTAGGTATTTTTAAAAAAGTATATTTCACCACTTTTATATCTTCATCACATTTCATTTGTTTAATATTTGTCTATTATTTCAAAATGCAACTAATTTTTAGCTAAAAAACTGTTGAAATTAAGACGTAATATTACATCTTACAAGTATTTTTAAAGCCGAGTTTTACCACGTAAAAATAGAAAACGTAATACATAAAACAGAAGGAAACACAAAACATCGCGTTCACACCTACCTTTCTGTATCATAAAACATGAATTTGTTATATTTTATGAAACACTTTGGCGATCCGGCACGTGGAAATATAAAACATAATACAAAACAATTGTGAAAAACTGTTTCACAAAACGCATTTCAAATTTATGAAACATACCGTTCACACTGCAAATCCAAATTCCCATAAACAAAGATGGACAAAGTGATTTCCGTCCATGGCGCTCTTACAAAGGTCCGTTTTCTAGCATCGTTTTTCTCGTTTAATTGCCACAGTATGTGGCATGGCTGACGGGCATTGGTTGAAGCGCCGTCATTGCAAAACCACAAAAAAAAGTGTTTCCTAAATTCCCATTGATCTAGACTGACTCTTGCCGGATCGCCAAAGTGTTTCATGACTGTCATGTTTTATGATACAGAAAGGTAGGTTTGAACGCGATGTTTTGTGTGTTTCCTTTTGTTTTACGTATTATGTTTTCTATTTTTGCGTGGTGTGAACCCGGCTTGAGATGCGTTTTGTGAAACAGTTTTTCGAAACTGTTTTATGTATTATGTTTTCTATTTTCTCGAGGTGTGAACGCGGCTTAAGGAACATGTACCTACATGTACATGTATATACCTAAAATAAATTTCTATAACGGATTTCAGCGAGATAATAGTGAGATAAAGCTGCACGATAGATTACGATACGATTACGCGTCATAAACTGTGGTGATGCGTCTTTTGGCACCCACGCATGCGTGTTTGCGCGGTTGATGACGCATTAATCGTAAACGTATCGTAATCTCTCGTGCAGCTTTACCTCTCTAATAGCTGTCTTATTCTAAAAATGCAACTAATTTTAAGCGAAAAAAAATGCTGAAATTACGATGCGTATTAGCATTTTATTTCATTGACATTTTAATTTAAGATATTTTGATTTGTAGTGTAGCGAATAAATGATGACATATGACATAACCTTACGTAGTTAGTAAACATTCTTAAAACACGTTTGGCATTATAACACTTGTGTTAACCTACACATAGACATTTCAATTAGATGCGTCCCTCTTTGCACATACATTAGATGTCATATAAAATGTCACCAACATTCTTGTGACCTAATCCATAACCAGGTTGGATTCATCGTATTTACAGGATTCAAAGGTTAAAAGGGCCAACATTAGAGATCAGCAAACGCAGCATCAAAGCGATTATCGGAAATGTGTAATTGAAATAAAGGTCAACAGAGGTCATCGCGTTGAAGCAACAGAGTCTAGCTATATCCCAGAATAGCCATTGGGGATAAAAGGGATAAAAAGGGTGTTGTTGATCTGTGGTTGACCATCGGCTAATGCCAATGGCTAAACCAAAATTACCAAATGATTTTCAGTTGGTGGTAAATATCATCAAATACTCAGGAAGCCAAAGACTAAAAATGGACACGTGTGGTCAATTGGATGACCAACTAGATAGTGCTAAATATGGTGGACTACTGTACTGTATTGGGAGAGGGGATATAAAGGGGTGAATGGGGGCTTTGAAAATGAAACAGCAGGGACCCATGGGAATGTGCGGTGAAAGGACACATATGGCAATAAAAGATTTATGTCCATGATCAAATATGAGAATTACTGTTGCTGTAACAAATGGGAAGAAATGAGATATATGGTGTAGGATATATTTTGAAAATAGACCAACATGTATAGCATTAACATTTAACAAAGTCGGTGAACAGCAATATAAACCAATGAACGTTAGGGCACTTTTAGAAACTCGTTATCCCAACTTAGTTGTATCCGGATTTATGAAAAATAAAACGTACACCCGGGTGGAAAAATTATATATGGCCATATATGTCTTATATTTGGCATACATGGATCCATGTATGGCTATATCCGAAAATATTCATATATAAATTATTTGGTTATGGCCATACCTGCCTCCATATATCGCCATACCTAGAATTGTCCATATATTAATAAATTATATATGGTCATGAATGTCTTATATACATGTATGGCGTACATCCACGTATGGCTATATCCGAAAATACCGATATATAAATTATTTGGATATGGCCATACCTGCTTCCATATATACCGCCATACCTAGTATTGTCCATATGTAAATTAATAAGGTATATCCATGCATGTCTCGATCCACATATTGCTTATCAAAAAATGTCTATATATAAATTATATGGATTTAGCCATACATGCCTCCATATGTGGTCATACCTGTTTCAATATTTGGACAAATCTGGCATGATACTCGAGTATCTTAGGATACTTTTGTCAAATGCCTAAAGTAATTTTTGTCGAGTGTTTTGAGAGGGTTTTTTCGAGTAAGACACTATTGTGAAATGTCTTAGCATATTTTTGTCGAGTTTTTTTTAAGACATTTTTGTCAATTATCTTCTTTTAAGAGTAAGACTGATCAGTTAGATTGAAAAGGTCTTAGACTATATGATACTTTAAATAAAATTCTTAGTGGATATATGCATCTAATGTTTATCTAGAAAATTTCATATATGGCCATATCTATTTTTTCCACCCGGGAATGTAATAACAATAATAATGTATTTACATGTACACAGAAATACAAGTTTAAAATTGATTTACATGTATTTATTAAATGTTTTGTCTGCAAAAATAATCGTACGGAATAGTAATTAATTAAGCGGTTTAATACAGATAAATTTGCTGGAATTTAAAGAAAAATTATTGCAAAAAAATGTCGTACTTTTTTAGCAAAAATAGTAAAACAGGTTTATCAAAAACTGAAAAAAGTATAAATATCGTATACCATCGCGTATTCGATAAGATAAATTATAAAGTTTGTATAGGGTTATAATTCGTGTATTTCTATTTTTTACATATTAAAATTTGAACAAATATCAACAGTGAAATATTGAGATGAATTATTAGATTTGACTTAAATTTAATACAAAATACGAATTTTTTTTTTGCTCGCTGAAAGCTAATGTTTCGTTTGTAAAATACAAAAAATTAAAATAAGATTTAAGATAAAAATCCATCACAATTTAAGATTGTAAATTATTTTGACATTACATTACACATGTATGTTCGCTTAGAAAATGGGAATTCCCCTTTAAATTGATCCTTTAACGGGTTTCTTTAAAGGTGGGAGAAAATTTCATCAAATCGTTATATCCAACATCGTAGTATCCGAACAAAACCGCAGTCATTGCGACGAATCGTTATACCCGGAATATCACTTTATTCGGCATCGTTATAAGCGAATTTCACTGTATACATAATGTATTTAGTAGACATCAACAAGAAATGATTAAATCTTCATTATATATTGCACAAAAAAATCATTAATCCCTCCGGAAGAGACAGTGAATGAAAAATGCTTCACACATCACATTTTCATCCCCTTATTTTAATACAAGATAGGTAAAAAAATAAAATGTCATCTTTGGATTATCTTAAGGAAAAATGTAGCAGAATAATGGCATTTTTCAAGACCTTCCATCCCCCTTTTCCCACATTTCCCACATTTCCAGTTATTTTTCAACATGATGTCCTTTTTATGTTAAACGTTTCCCATTTTTATTAATAAATGGATGTCGTGTTGCATAGCAGCAATAGCAACAGTGGATTCGAGCAACAAAACGAGATTTTTTCCTTTTCATATTTACGATTTATTGATTATTTTCTGAATGACCGAAATGATTTTCTGCTTTTCCATATCTCCCTTTACAGAATGCATTCGTTTGTGAAAATAAAATGAGCTTTTCCCCATGATTTTCATTCGCTTCGTTATTCATCATGAATTCGAGTGCTTGAACAAGGGAAAAAACGAGATTTTTACACTGGATTTCAAGCTTTTGGGAATATTGTAGCCCTGGGATTTCAGGGTACCATTTTATCATCAAATAAAATGGGATATGTAAACTATATCCACCATTAAAGTGATGACTGGGCCTGCCAGTTTTTTTTATAAAACTGGACTAAGAGGACAGTGGGAAGGATGATTCAAATTTACAGAAAATTATTATTACATGAAATTTTTTGATTGAAAATCCAAACAGTTTTCAGCAACATTTGACGAGGATGAGGTTTTTGGGGCACGGTGTGTAAAATATGAAATTTTAGATTTTTTATAAATTTTATCATTAAAACATGCATACTTAATAATCCAATATTTTAAAACAAGTTTTGATCATTAATATAACTTAAAATGCATTTAATTTATTATATTTAGCAGTGTTTATTTTCAGTAGTATTTATTTTAGTAGTAGTTATCAAATATTATGTTTAATTTAGGACAATATTATTTTTAATAAAAGGGATCAAAGTTGAAAGTTATTTAGACGAAATAGTACTTTTTTATAATGTTGTAAATAATGTAAGACGAAATCATATTTTAATTTATAAAAATAGTGTCGAAGAGTGCAAAATTATATTTTAACATAATAAAATAAAACTAAATTAAAATAAATATAATGTATATAGGGCCTACAATTACATTCAAATTTTTTATTACATACAAATGACATAATATTTTTATACATGTATAGCTTGTTAAGTAGTATATATAAATTTTAATATATACGAGATATAATTCGACATATAAACAAAATTTTGTCATTAAATTACATCTCTTACACTTTTATACATTCTAATTTTATGACATAAAACAATGTACATGAATATAGCACATACTATTTTTAAATAACTTAGTACATGCATTTTTAAATTATATTAAGTTAAATGATTGACATTTGTAACAATACAGGCTACTCTATGCATGTATATTAATTCAAAATAATAGATATTTTTCTTAAATTTTGAAATCACTTCAATGTGGGAATTACAAAATACTTTAGATTAAATCACAATTAAATTTCCATTTTTATAGAAAACTTATTCATAACAGTTATTATAATAAAATGTTTTAAAAATATTTTATAATAATAACGTTTTGAATCTTCTCATAATTAATAAAAAATAAAGATTAGCGTTGCATATACTTTATTTACTTTTTATTAAGATTAAAATTTCTAGTCAAAATTAAAATATACTTAGCAAATTATACTAAGTGCACTTTTTTTGAACAACTTAGTATACTTTATACTAAACTTTCGCATATGTCTAAGTACACTTTACGCTAAAGTATAATAGTAAAATTAAACTTGATGTTCATTTAGTATACAAGTTTTACTAAGTGCAATTTTTTGAACGACTTAGTATACTTAATAATCAAAAAAATATACTAAGTACACTTAAGATTTTGACAATAGATGAAAACAATAAAAATGAAATTAAAGATAAAAACAACTTCAAATTATTCCAATGTATGTTTTTTTAATAAATAGGATTCTTTAATAAATATTCTAAAAAATTAATGCAAATTTTAAAGAATTCATCAGTCTTATATCTATTGAATTTCTAGTTGCTACAATGTAAAGTCATTTTTTTACTAAATTTTGGGATTCACTAAAGAAGAGAAGTAGTCTTTAAGGCAAAAATCAATTCAGTAAAGTGACACCACCAAAACACACAAAGTGACACTGAATGACCTCTCTTTTGCACAATTCCTTTCCTTTTTTTTTCAATCTTGAATAACAATGTCAATAGGAAACGGATCCTATTTGAGTACTTTTAGGACACACATTTTTGAAAAGCCTAGGGAAAGTTCACACGTGTTTCTACACAACAAATATTTAATTTCAGAAAATTGAATCTCACTTTTTTTTCTACTTGGAAGACGCATCTTGTAAGATAAACTAGGATTGTTAGAGACCTATTTTATCAATTATTGATCTTCATAGGAATTTAAGAAGAAGATTCAAACTAAACCTCCTTATGTTGGGCTCAATTAAACAACACAATTTTTATGTTTTTAAATTCAATGGTTTATTTTTGCTAACACAATAGATGCATTTTTAATATTTAATTTCCATGTAGTTATTTATTGAAAGTTTATTTGTCTGCACTATAATAATTTTCAAAGAGTTTAGATGAGAGATTTAAAATTAGAAAAAAAATGTGCCAAATCAGTTTTAAAAAATGACATTTTTACATAAAATATTGACATAAATTTGGTTATAAATTATAATGTGAAACCATGTACCTTAGCTGAAGTTTGATATTATGTGTTGTAATTGCTTAAGGTCTCAATTATATAACAAACTGCTCTATACAAAAATAAATATAAACTATGCTTTCTCAACTTGAAATTAAGTTAAATACATTAATTTCATTAATTCCTTTGTGATCCTGTAATGCATAGAAATATACAGGGTATCCCAAAAGTGAGTACCACCGCATTTTTCTTTTTTAAATCTTATAGTTATTGAAATCCTGTTAGTGCAATTATATAGGAATTAATGTGTACTCTTTCCACTGATGTTGTTAGATTTTACCAACAACCATTTTTTCATTGAAACTAAAATAATAACATTTCATCCGTAACACTTAGGACAAAATGTCAAATTAAGATAATAGAATTCAGTGGATAGAGCACACATAACTTCCTATTTAACAGCAATAACAGGATTTGCATAACTATAATTTTTATTATATATAAGATTTAAGATCAAATGTGAGGGGTGATGGTGGCTTTTAGACTACCCCCAGAGGAAAAATCATTGCATGGATGTATGGATATCCAAAAAATTGTATGTACATTTTACTTTGAGCCATTATTAAGATATCCACATAAATTTAAGTCTTTGTCATGAATATCCATAATAACTTTATCCATTGCCATGGATATCCACAGTAATTTCATCCATTGACATGGATATCATTACTTAGATATCCATAATAATTTGATCCATCTAAATGGATATCCAATAGAATAAATATGCAGTTTTTATCCATAAATATTTATTTTAATTAACTTACAGATTTTGAATAAAAGAAATCCAGTTATGGACATATTGATATCCATAAATAAGAATTATATTAGGGATATATGGATAGCCATACAAATGGATGTCCTAAACCAAATCGCTGTACTATGGATATCCATATATATGTATATTTCCTCTGAGGCCCTGTTCAATGTTTGCCTATAACATACAATATGTAATTATTAAAAATAAAAAGGTTACCATATTATTCAAAACAAAGTGTACGAAGTGTACAAAGCATGCAAAATCAATGAGAGTAAAGTAATAAATCCATTTCAATCGGCAATTAAATAAATCACAGTTTGTTTCAATGAACCACGAATTAAATTTAAATTGCCCAAGAAAAAAGGTTTGAACTAAAGTGAGCCCCAGACATTGAATAATCCTGAATAAGCTTAAAAAGGAAACCCTTAAGAGCAACCCGCATAAAGATTTCTATAGAAACAGCAGGCATTTACATTGATTAATTCTGGCAAGCCACAAAATACTAATTAAATTTGCTAATCGTTGTTTTTCGAGAATTTGGGAAAAGATAATTTAATTGGTAGACAACAGGGTTAGGGTCGAAATACATGCTTACAAATCCAAAAAAAAACATACATGAAGCTGCCATTAAAATTATAAGAAAAAGCATTAACATGATAAAGAAAATCGTTTTGGTAGTCTCGCTTGAATTAAATAGGGCAATCATTGAGAGTAATTAAGTAATTTACGTCAGGGGAATAGAGAAACCTTTACAAGATTTTTTTTCTTAAAATGACTTGTCCTGTATTATTGCTTGATTATTTCTTTTCGCATAGTTGCATTTAAAAGAAATGAGAAAAAAAAAGTTTGTATAGGGTTTCGTTTTCTGACGACATTACGTAGAAAGTAATTAAATTATTCAGCTGAATTTGTAGCACTTTGAATCAAATTGATTTAGTGTGGCTAGACCTCCTTCAAATTAAGACTACGTTACATTACAATACGTTCAATTGAATGGTCACATTAACTAGTCATTTAAAGAGAAACTATTGATGACAACGATAAATAATTGAAGTTTATATTAAAAGTATCCGGCCTGGAATTTCAAGTAGAAATAAAAACTGTCTTTGTTTCCTATGTATTTACATAGCACAACAATTAATGAGCAGTACAGTTGAAACAAAACAAAGAAGTGACTATTTCAAAAGTGGGAAGGGTCATTTAGGTCAGGTGATACTTTTGCCTAGTTCAAATCATGAAATGTTTAATGAAACTGGAAATGTTTTCAAGTTTCTAGTGTAACATGTTTCGTAAAACAATATGTTCAATACAATGCATCATGGTTACATTAAATTCAAAACATTTCATGACAAAAATGTAGCACTTATCCGCTAAAACATGTTTCGTGAAACAAGGCGTTAAAACCATTGCATTTTGGTTAGAGCACATACATGAAATTCGAATAAATTCAAATTTGGCAAATATTTTCATACTTTTATTGTATACACACTATAGCATCTTCACAAATTGAAAAATATATCAGCATAATTATACATTTATCATAGTTTTGATGCATTTTACAGAAGAAAAAAAAACATTTATTCATTGGCACAAGTGTTTTAAGTATTTTCCAATTTCAAATCACGATTATGTAAATTGTAATATAATACCTATTAATTTATGCACACATCTTCAATTAATAAAAAAACAGGTTACAAATGAAATTAGTCATGCAAAGTAAAATAAAATTGATCATTAAATGGAGCGTTTGTAAAACGCATTCAAGAGTCTTATCATTTAATTGAGTCCTAATTTTGACGATTGCAAGGTTTGTGATTTAGCTTAGATCCAATTAAATTTTTTTTTTTGCATATTAGCTATAGAGAAATGCATGCCTCCAATTAGTTAATCTATATTCTCTGTTTTTTGATAAATTCTGCATTATGTCCAATATGCTCGAATGCGTTTATCCCGATTTTCTGCAATGACTGATTTAGATATGGCAGAATGTATAATCCTGAAGCCAAGTGGAAATGCATCAATTAACAGCAACACACGATGCTATCATGCAGAATCTCTCATTAATATACATCTGAAGAAAATATAAAATTTACGCCTGCCACTGACAAATTTGAAAACGAAATTTTAAATCGGATAACAGCAATTACAATGAGTGCTTTTATCTCTTTTGATGAAATGATGAACATGAATGAAACAGAAAATGATGCCCGAAGAGTGGTAAAAATACAGTATATCTTTTAATTAATCAATACATACCAAATGTACATGTACATCTTTCACCTTGTTGTGACTTTACGAATTATAGTTACCATATCGGTAACGCGCACGCGTGTGCCGCATTAACCCATGCGATATAGTCTTTGCGAACCGCAATTAAGACGGCTCTGCGCCGCAAGTGTTCACCAGGTATTAGCTAGGTGCAGAATAGCGGTATACGATATCACTTTTGTGTGGGATCAAAGCAGAACACTTTACTTAATTTTTGTTTCTTTTGAATGCATACTGCCTTCGAAGCGGTTTCTAGTCGCTATTCTGCACTTAGCTAACCGCTAGTGCGTAACGGTATCAGATTTGTGTGGGATATCAATGTGGTACCCACAACTTTTTAATGTGGGAACACCCTGCCTTCGAAACGGTCTTTCACCGCTATACTGCACCTAGTGGTTAAGGCACGGTACCGGCATCGTGTTTAAGGCCTGGTGCACAAGAGCGGTGCAAGTGCCGCACGGTGCTGTCTTGCGATTCGGCGAGATGCTAGTATTCGAATGGAGTGTTGCCTACGCGTTATTGCATCGGTAATGTGCACTTCATTTGAAATCGCATATCGCCGAATCGCAAGATGCCACCGCACATCACCCGCACCACTCGTGTGCACCGGTCACTCGGGGCAGGGTGCCCACCGAAATGGTGAGCATGTGGTGATTTGGCGATTTAACAGCGTATGGCATGTGCACGAGACGAGTACATGGCATGTCACAAAGTCGCCATATCACCACATGTTCGCCCTTTTGCTGGTCACCCTGTCTAATGGTGTTGCACTTTTTTTCTGCGCCATTTTGTAGGTGTTTATGTATTTCAAATTAGGCAAACTGCAATTACTTGAGTAAATACTGTAATTTAAAATGCTTGACATTATCATGAAAAGCTTTAACATAGACCAGTATTCCTTGATATGGTAATTTTGTAAGTGTTTTAAGAGAGATTTACATATTTCAACTCCAAACCGATTGACTAAATCTCTTATCCTTCTGAATATATTTAAAGACTCAATGTAAATGCTCTCAAGACAAACGTACATGTACTTAAAGTGAAGCACCTCAAGTTATCACGATGGATACATCTATATTAAAGTGCTTTTTCAAGTAACTTTGGTATAAACAAAAATGACAAAATGCTCATTTTTTGCATTTAAAATGTCACCATCATATTTTTTTCATAATAAAAACTATGCGTTTAGTGCTGTGAAAAAATAAGGAAAATTTGTAACGATATTGTGCATGTATTTAAATGTAATGTTAGAAACATGTTTATAACATGTACTATATGTACATGTAATGCTTAATAAATATGTAGCATGATTTTTATAACAAATGTTGTATATTTTGTATTTTACTCCAGAATCAACACTTTTCAACACTTTCACTGTAATCTAACAAGATGTAAAAAATGCAAAATTTTGCATTAGAAGACATGTTTTTTCATCATAATTCAGCGGTGCACTAATCCCGGATTTTATATCCCATCCAATTAGGCTACATGAAAGCATTAGAGAACTAGGAAAAAATGAACCTTCTCATTTTCAAAAAATCAGTGCTGAACTTTATAGTAAAAAAGTATTTAAAAATATATAGTCTGTAAAAAACAACATCACAGGAAGGGTCTTTCATAAAATGTGTTAATATATATAACAAAATTTTATAAAATATGTGTGCATAAAAGAAAACTTTCTATTTATTTACATTTTTTCTATTCAATTACATTTTTTTTAAATATCCATTTTTATGATTCACTAAATTAAACTTTATATTTAATTTTAAATTTTTGATAATTCAATCCAAATGGTAATTTCATTTAATTTCATAAACAACAGATTGTTACAGTATTACGTATATATACAAAATAAATATTTTTAATCAACCTAACATGACTTATTATACATTACATATTTTTTAAATGATTAATAAAGTTTCAAAACTAATTTTGATAACAAAACATTGAAATTTCAAAACTAATAGAAGATGTCAAAAATAAAAGACGCTGTTAAGATAAATAAATGAAAATTACAATTTTAAATTTAGATTTAATAATCAAAACAAATTATGAAAACTAGCTAAAACCAGATGTCTATTTTACACCCAATTACAATGTAATGTATAAAAATACCAGTGTAAAGATTAAAAAACTAACCAAGACTTATCACAAACAAATTTTATTATTGATCTGATACGTAATAAAAAAATTATAATTACTTCATCAGAATTAGCTTCTTGATTAGGCAACAACTAATAATTAAAATCTAAAAATCGCCTTTTACAAATCTCGTTATTTCTCCAAATAAATTGTACATACTGATACAAGAAATTTTACAAAATTCAGATAATTTCATTTTTTTTACTACAACTGCAGTGTCCAAAATTTTTAACAGCCATCATTTCATTCAGGGCCAAACTAAGGGCCTTTTCCTTAACCTCCCACATTTTACGACTTTTCCCAATTCAAGGACTGGCGACTGTAAAACCAGAAATAAGAAATGTCTTTTTTTTTAGCCAGAATTGGAAAATTGTAAAACAGCTCAGAATTGATGTTTAGGATGATGGCAAGTTTTATTGATCGAAATTCCACTTGAAATCCAACTTGGAGGGTCACTTTTAGGTGGATCATAACTTCAAATGTATCTGGAGAATTGGGAAAGATTTTTCAATATGATAACAAGGTCCAGGTGGCAATATCCACATATTAAATGGACTCTTAGCGTCACCTATGTTGCGTTTTGTACAACTGGTTATTACTGTATTTATTAAAGTACATTTATAAAATAATTATACATGTATAAGAGAAAAGCAGCAACAATTGTTAATGAAATATGAAGTCAAATTTGAAGTTTGAAAACATTGTTAATTTAAGCATATTTGTATGGCAAAATCATTTAATTAATTTGGACGATTATATTTAATTTTAAATATACAAATGCAGTAAATATAATATATTTTAATGATAATTTTAAATGTAATAACTTACTAGTCATCAAATGTTAACATTTATAGAACACAGTATCAATAACTAATTTTCATCAGCCTTAATCAAAATATACATATTAAATTATTCATAAAACATGTTATATTAACAAATGGCATTTAATTTTTATATATGATGTTTATTCAATAATAATTATTATTGAATAGATTATTGTTTGCTAAAAATTATGATCACTTAATCGATCGCCACTATCAAGCGCCACTCGTGGACGTTTTAGGAAGCTGAGCTTGGTTGATCATTCAGCAGCGCCACCTACTCCAATTACATTCGCGGTAGGAATCAAAACGACCCTGGACCATTATGAAGCGCCATTTGTGGACATTTTAGGAAGCTAAGATTGGTTGATCATTCAGCAGCGCCACCTACTTCAAGTACATTATAGTGATGGGAGTCATAACGACCTACGGTGCCACTCACAGGATGTTTTAGGAAGCTGAGATTGGTTGATCGTTCAGCAGCGCAACCTACTTCAAGTACATTATAGTGATGGGAATCATAACGACCTACGGTGCCACTCACAGGATGTTTTAGGAAGCTGAGATTGGTTGATCGTTCAGCAGCGCCACCTACTTCAAGTACATTATAGTGATGGGAATCATAACGACCTACGGTGCCACTCACAGGATGTTTTATTAAGCTGAGATTGGTTGATCGTTCAGCAGCGCCACCTACTTCAAGTACATTAGTGATGGGAATCGTAACGACCTATGGTGCCACTCACAGGATGTTTTATAGGAAACTGAGAATGGTTGATCATTCAGCAGCGCCACCTACTTCAATTACAACCGCTTATAGAATTGTACAAACATGTAATAATCAAGCAATGCTTCTACACTGTCTAACCTTAGTGGTATCCCCAAAAACAAAGTCATGTTAAAAATTAGGTGCAATTTGAGTTATTTCTTCAAGGACCATGCTTGAATCTGATTTAAATTAATAGAATTTTACATGTGGCATATAAATTCTGCTCGAAAATAAAACACGTCTCCAAAAGTGTATATTAAGTGTTGAAATGCATCCATTAATTGGCCATGGATGGGTGAGTTATATATAAAAAGGGTTAAAAGCAGATGGGACCCTCTCATTCTTCAGCAATTACTGTCTTCCCATCACCATATAGGCGTAATTAAGAGTTAAATATGCGCCAACTATCGGGCTAATATAGGACAAGTAGGCCTATTACCAATGTCCCAATTTGGAGGATATATGGGCCTACAGTAGGGAAAAAAATTCACATTTGCATATAATGCATTAGAAGAGCAAGAGCTGTAGGCATATTTTCTGACGAAGTACATTAAAGCAACTGTAAGTGACAATCACCCTTAATGGTTTGCAAAGAGTCTTTGTCAGAAAATTTTAAGCAGCTATATCTTAACAATAGGACCTAAAGTAGGAAATGTTTTATAAAAAAAACCTATGCAAATAGCTTAGTTTAATTTTATATAAAAAAAGAGGTATGGCTGCTGGGGATTGAATTGTAGGACAATGTCACATTATTTTACATTTTCGTGTGACATTTCCTATACGACATTTTCGTGTTTAATTAGGTAGAATGTCAAGTGAAATAGACAAGAGCCCATTTTTCTACTTAATTATAACAATAGCCTAAAGGGGGCGTTATGGTTATTTCAAACTGAGGCTTTATTTAAATTATGCACCCCCTGATTGCATTTCATGCCTAGTAAATAATTAAGAGGGAATTTGAAGCTAATTTTAGGTCTTATATTTTATGGCTAGACTAATTAAAGGGTGGAAACATCAACCAAAACTATTATTTAGTATAGCAATTTTTATATTGTATTTAATACCCTTAAAAATATTCATAAAAAATGACATAATTTTGTATGAGAGTGAAGATGTAATGATGTATCAATCAATAAGTTAAATTGCAGGAATTTTAATCATACAAGAATTTCAAATTATTTTTTTGAAATCGTACGTCAAGAGTAAAGACATTTTTTTATATTACATCTTCAAATAAAATAAATATGACAAAATATGCAATTATAGAGTATTATTCAGCGTAATCAAATACACCTCATCACTGCAGGTCTTTTGAGTGAATTTGTCATAAAAAGTGAATCATTAGCAATTATTTGAAATTTATAGATATTTATTTAATAAAGCTAATTTACTTTAGCAATATAACTTTATTTGAATCTTCACAGTTACTGTAATAATAAATAAAAGATTCAGATTAAATTAATATACATTGTACATGTATATTTCAACTATTTTTTTCAATGAACACAATATAATACAGAATTTGCTTAGAGATCATCAGGTCAAACACAGTCCACTTTATAATACAGCTAATTTTATAATGAAACAACAATTTTTGTAACTATTTGATGCTTGAATCAAAAAGTAATTCAAATAGAGTTTTTTTAAATTTCTAATAACATTTTTGTAGATTTCTAATGAGCTTTTTGCAAATTTTATTTATGATTATTTCTGAAACTTTCTAATGAGATTTTTGTATATTATAGAGATTTTGAGACTATCAATACATATAAACTAACCCTTATAAAAAGCATACAATTTGCTGTAAAATGTACTTAAAAATAAAAAAATAAAAATATACATTATCTACATATAGTAGGATAAATATAAGAAATTTTATTTCCATCAAATATTCTACCCTGATATATAAATTAAAACATGTTTATATTCAAAATATAAATTTATATCGAAAAAAAAACCTGTTTTTATTGAATTTATAACAAACTCAAACACCTAATATTCAAACTATTGGTTTAATAATTAATGTAGTAATGCAATTATTATACTTTTGCTATTATTATGTACCATGAAAGATAGATTTTAGACCCTACTGTGCATTTATAGATAAATCTAGAAGTAGATGTTATTTATTGGCAGTGTTCACTTGCAAGCAAACGCCCCCTATTTAGATTAGGCCCTAAACATTTTCTCACTCGACTGGCATTGAATGATTTGCAGCGATTTCGTTAATTTCTAAACATTGGGTCCCCCCTTCTCTAGATTTCCTCAGCTCGAAACATTGTATTAAAAAAGGCTCATTAGATTGGGGTCTGAGCACTCTTTTAATTTGATGCCACATCATCAACAGCCCTAGTCCCACTCATGATGATTGTGGTTGCTTCAGGTTAATGCCTTTCCATGCCACCATTTCTTGGGTCCCCCTTTTCAAAAAGCTCGTTTTCTTTAGTGGCACAACGTGAAAACGTCAGGATGTCCTTTTAGGTTTCAAGATGAATTGTGTGGAAGATAGATGGGCTTCCCACAGGGCAATCAAGTAATGAAACAAATGAAGAGCAAATAGAAAAACACTTGCAGCCTGCTGCTTAGATTTACAAATGTGCACAGTACTTGTATGGGGGACAGACTTATGGACTTCATCTTCTTCACAAATTAGGTTGAGTCAGAAAAAAAATATCTAAGGGACTGAATGTAAATTATATCTTTAAATTGTGGCACAATCGATAATAAAACAAATAACTTCAGTAGAAATGCTACAACTTACTGTATCTATAAAATATTTTTAGATATGAGCCTTTATGTGGACCTTTCCTGAGCAAACATAATAGTACTCTGTGGAAATTCAGGGGGTGGGCCTCATTCTTGAGTATATGAATAGTTCTCTGTGAAAATTCAGGTAGTGGACCATATACTTGAGTATAAAAAGTTATCTGTGAGAAATCAGGTTTAGGGCCTAATTCCTGAGTAAACATAACAGTAATCTGTAAAAATAAGGTTGTGTGCCTCATTCTTGAATATAAGAATAATTCTCTGTAAAAATTCAGGTTGTGGGATTTATTCTTGAGTATAAGAATATTTCTCTGTGAAAATGTAGGTTGGGGGCCTCATTCTTGAGTAGACGAATAGTTCTCTGTGAGAAGTCAGGTTAAGGGCCTAATTCTTGAGTATAAGAATAATTATATGTGACAAGTCAGGTTAAAGGCATAATTCCTGAGTAAACAAACACAATTCAGTTTCAGGGCCTCATTCTTGAGTATAAGAATAGTTCTCTGTGAAAATTCAGGTTATGGGCCTCATTTTTCAGTATAAGAATAGTTTTTTGTGAGAAGTCAGGTTTAGGTCCTCATTCCTGAAGATCTAAAAATAAAATCTAAATTTGCTAATGCATAATATGTAACACTTGAAATATTTTTTGCTCAATTCTACACCATGTAACAGCTATTTTTTACAGAATCTAAGTTTTCACAAATAAATCAATTCGTCATTCGACTCACGAAAGTGTTCACCGATAAAATAAATACCGTCCTTTATTTACTTAAGATCGAATTAGGTTTTTTGGGAGGCAAATTTCAAATTCTTGCATAGTGACAAGAGGAATTTTTTATTTGGCTAGCTTGCCTCGCTTATACAAGGACCTGTGTTTGCATAGACATATTCAATAGCTATCAAGTCTATACAAACAAAATGTCACGGAAAAATCTTTGAATCTTCAAATATTTGCAATTCCTGAAGCACAAGCATGCATATCTTTAAAAATAACGCTCTCTGCTTTTATATTCAGTGGAGGAATTGAATTGATAACTCTGAGAATGTGATATATTATATAACCTTGCCACAGTCAAAGCTATTTTATACATTTCTTATAATATGGATGTTTAGAGAGAACAGATTTCAATATTATATGTACCTGAAAATTGTGCTCAATACCTCAGAAATATCAGTAAAACTTGTATAAAATAGTAATACTGTAAAACCTTATAAAGTGACACCTCTGTATAGTGACCACTTTTCATAAAATGGCTTTAACGCATGTTTTCCTTAATAAAAAGATTCTGTACAGTGACCACCTATATATCGTGTATATATTGACCAGGGTGTGCCCTTTTACAATTTTTCCATTGACAATGCACCCTTTAAAGTGACCATGTTCATTCTGTATTAGCAAAAATTTCAAGTCAATTGGAAGGAGAAATCCCTATTAAAGGAATTTAAGGGTAAAATACAATTTTTATAAAAAAAAAAAATGCTTTAAATTTCTCCTTAATTTCATCAAATTAATTACCTGTACGAAACCTGAATACGATTATTTCAGTCGAAACATTTAATAAATACACGTAAATATTTTAAACTTGTCAACAAGTCAATTGGAAAAAAATCCCTTTTAAAGGGAAATTTAAGGGGAGAAAGGGGAAATCCCCTAAATGGGAGTGACATACATGTATGAGTCATATATCTTGCTTCCTGTTTTAACCATAATAATTCTCATACCACCCATCCAGTCACATTAAAGCAAATAGCCTATGTGAATCTCATGCATTGTACATGTACAGTATATGATTACGTATTTCTTGCCATTCTCAGTATAGTGACTACCTGTATACAGTGACCGACTTTGCTATTTTGCAGTTGGTTACCTTTATCAGGTTTTACTGAATATTTAAATGTGTCATATACAATTGTATACTATGAATGAATATTCTTCAACAATTTATTTTACAGATACAATAGAGCGTATATACAATACAATACCAATTTAAAATTGTATTATTATGAAATGATCATACATGCAAGTATAATGCAAAAGTATTTGAGCGTACATTATCAAATTGAACTCATTCTTGTATGAAACAATTGTAGTTTTTCACAATGTTTGTAATATAAAAACCAAACATTTTTGGTCTATCACAACCCATGTAAAGACATTTCCAATAAGGAGAAAACTACAAAAATCAGACAAGAAATTCAGGTAGAAATGTAGGTCTCTTAAGACACAAGATAGGTGATTCGACAGGCAAAAAGGAGCCTGATGTAAACAATGGGTCGTATAAAGCTGTTTTATTCTTATAAATAAATGAAACAAGAGAGTTAAATCCCTCAATGATTAAAAAGTGCGCCCATTGAAATGCTCAAATAGACATTGAAGCACTATCGATTTTTCCTTTTTTATACCATTTACAATGTAATCATAGCTTTGGTTCCAGGCACCATCGAAAGTGAGAAGATGCATTATTAATATGATTTTCATGAGAAGATAATCGAAAATGTAGACATATCAGGAACAGACTCCTTCTTTTTCACTGTCTATACATCCGGTTTGTGGATACTATCTGTAAGTATTATATGTACCTTAGTTAGCAATGTAGTTAGGAAAATAAATTAACCATTTACCAGATTAGCAATATAAAACTTAATATTAGTTATATGATGCAATAATTAAAATTCTGCTTTATTAATAATTAATTCTTATTAATAACAAAATTTTAGGGACAGAGTTTAAGGAATTTGTATTATAAAATTTGAATTTACTAGTTTTATTTTATTGTAAGGGTGCTAGGCTTGAAAGGCTTAAGACACCCAAACAACAATACATGTAATAACAACTACAAATAACAACGACAAACCCGCCAGGGTCCTCTACATTTTTACTGTTAGGGGTCTTGACGTTTTTATAACTATGGTCCTCACTTTTTTACTGCCAGAGGCCTCGATTTTGTTTACCACTAGGGCCATTGACTTTCACACCACCAGAAGCATCAACTTGTTTAACCGCTAGGATCCTCACCTTTTTTTACCGCTAGGGCTCTTGACATACAGTCGAATCCGCCTAATATCTACACCAGTTAATCCGGGTAGCCATTTATTATGGCCAAATTGTCAAGAACAAATCCGGACAGTACATTTGCACATGTTTTTGGTCCGGTTTT
>JAQGCC010001119.1:0-26448 GCA_034698905.1 Xestoiulus laeticollis | reverse complement strand
ACACGATCCATATCCATGTAATCAAACAAACACCATGCGCTCCCTTCTAACCAAGTTAAATAAAAGGTTTTAAAAAGTAAGCAAGGATTGATGGCATGGTGTCTCTGGGTTAATAGTCAGCTGGGCATGCTACATGGTCGTCCTGTTGGGGAGTCTTATCTCGTTATGCAATCTGTGCAGCCATGGTGCACTCAAACAGGAAATGGTTAGGAACAGCCTCACCCTTCCTGCAGAGAGAAACACTAAAGCACTGCCTTAAGTGGAACCTTAGTTTTCAGGTAGGTGTTGAATGTTACATGACCAGTGAGTAGGAAAGAAGAAAGGTGGGGATACTTACCACTATACTATCGAGGATATGTTGTATAAAACCTATTGAGCGACTTCAGCTACTTATTAAAATGGTAGATCTGTTCACAAATTCAATCTTGTCTTTAAAAAAATAAAGTTTGGGCACATTTATAAAAGTTTAGAGAGGACAGATTGCGTGTTGTGTTGGTTTCATAAACACTTCCTACCTGCTGAACTGGCCCACTTATAAAACAGTATTTAGAGTAAATTCTTGAGGGCGAATTATATGAAAGCATAGGCAAACATGTGGTGTCGTGTTGGCCACACAAGAATTTATCTGCTCTGCGCTTCCGTAACCAGGAATTTGTCTGAATACTAACAAGATAGATTTTGTAAACATAGTAACTTTTAATTTTAATCGTTTCCTTGATCATCATTCTAATATAGTAGAATGCTATAATAGAACTGTAGGAGTGCTATATATCGTTAACAGAACATAGGTGGCTCTGATTCTCTTCTACGCTAGCGAACCAATCGCTCGTCCGCTTGCCTCTCCGTCTGAATTGCAATTTGCGAAGCTAATTACTTTAGGCCGAGAATTAATGACTGCGTGGGAATTACGTACTCGGATACCCCAATTAACCCTCGTTCAAAATAACCTAATCATTTCGAGGGAATTTTCATTATTTATTAGAACTGTTTTCCCTCCCCATTTAGCAATAAAGTAATAGGCATTCCTCCTTTTCATATCTGAAAATTGCAGGGCTCGGGGCTTGGATGCTTAATTCCGAAAATGAAATGATTCACCAAAAATTCCATCTTTTTTACACAAAAGCGCGATAACCGTATGTAAAATCAATATCTTCCATACCAAGTTTTAGCAATTTCGTTTTCACAATGTCGCCATATATACGCTCTTTGCAGTATCGCCCTGCATTGTTTGAATTGAACCAGCTTAGAGAAGGCGACACGAATTTATGAATTTGAATGGTGTTGAAAATTCCTTATCACGATGTATTGTTGCTCTTATCTGGAGGATACATTTACAGAATGTGGCGTAATAAACCCCGTATCTATCCCATATTTATTCAATTTCTGCTGGCGTGTCAATTGAAAGGTTGTAAATGGTCGCGTTCACACGTGTCACATTGATAAGTCGCCACAATATGGTCGAGTCAGCTTGCATTTAATAATGTCGCAGGCCATATTTCATACAATCTGAATGTACGTTAGGTAAATAATGATTATTTGATCTTGAGGAATTTGCAAGTCAAGGAAAATGCAACTACATGTATATCATGCAATGAAAATTCGCTATGCATCTATTGTACTTTAGGAATGTCGTCCATCTCTGCACTCTACCAATCTGATTGTGCCTCGATACATAATTATTGTAAAATAAGAACGGTTTGTTTAAATATTTAACAACGAACTATTTTCCTATTTGCTATCTTCTGGGTCAACAACCCCTGCTGGAGTATATGGGCCTTTAAATGAAGGGTGGAGAGAAAGTTATACACGGTTGCTACAGACCTAGAAAACCTGGAATTGTCAAGGGTGTTCGATAAACTTGGACTAGGGAAAAGTGATTTATTTTGGAAAGAATTCATTTTAGGCCTTTTCTGATAAAAGCTTAATTTCAGCACTTTCTAAGATGATGTGAAAAAAAATTAAGCAAAACAGTGTTTTTAGGGCAGATTCATAATCCGCTCATTTAAAATTTCAAAGGGCCCCCATCCAATTGGTGAGGCATATAAAAAAGAATTGTGCATTTTTGTGATAAAGGCATGATTTTTAGAACAGATATTTGTCCCAATATCTAGATCAGTTTTATACTTATCTAACAAGCTTTTATCACAAAATGCACACATTTTCTTATCTGACCCACAATTATACATGTAGTATAGGTTATATGATCTCAATGTAAATTGAGATGTAAATATGATCACATTGTAAATTGTGTTCTGAAACAATTTTATTGATCAACAAAACAAGACATTGTTAGGCATATTTATCATAATTTTTGGTCTTCAGTATGGTTAGAGAAAATTGTTTTCATAATAGGGCTTAAGGTTGGAAAGAACCTCAGAATTACTGGTAAATGTCACCGAGAAGCTTCCCTTTATCTAACATCCTCCTTACCTGAATTTTTTATCAATTTTTTTTAGAAAAAAAAAACAACTTAAAAAACAAAATAAATATATTTGTAAGTTGTTTTTCTGGATTAATGTAGTTTGTCCAATCTATTCCCTGAAATGCGCAGTGAACATTTTTGATCGGTGTTGCCAGCCTGTCTACTTCAATTAGACGCCTTAAGGATTTTGTGCCATGACAGAGCTTCATTAAGTCTGAAAGCCCTTGGGCGACGATGACAAATTGAAAACTATCTAGCTCAGGATGCACCAATCTTATTTTTCGAAAATATCTCGTTTCCCTCGGCTCAGAATCTTCTCCTGTTACTAGATTATCAACTTGCTACATGTATATTCATCCACTCTTGGCGCTTGTGCCCTTATGTGAAACCCTCTTTCTTCTCACCAACTTAATTGTAGCTAAGATAAAAACGAGATGGCTTTTTATGCGTTTATAATCCTCGTCGAGCTGTTTTTGCTAATTAGCGGAGTTCAGAAGCGTTTTTTCATTAAAACAAATGGAACGTGCTTTAAGCCCATTTGCAATGTACGTTTCAAGCGCCTTTACGCAATAGCAATGGTTTTGAAAGACCGAAAAAACGTGTTTTCATAGCTGTTTGAAGCTCGTTTCTGAAAGCTTTTCTGAAATTCTACTTGAGGATTTGCTTAAATATTGATTACATAGAATTGCTCAAACCGTTTTGCAACCAAAATGGCAGCCAAAGAGACGTATCTTTAATTGATGATTGGGGCATATGCCCCATTGTTTGATGTGTTAAGTGTATAATGTTACCATTGTGAGTCTTGCCTTCACTATAATGCCATTGAAAACATGACGACGCTCCCGCCTTAGAACAATAAAAATGTCTCAACAGTAACACCGTTTATGCCATTGGCAAAATAAACGTGTCACTATCTATAAACACTAATAACAGCGACACGGTTATTTATTTTATTTTATCAAGCTGCAAGGTGGCGCTGTGGTTCTTCAACGTTCTGTAAATATTTGAAGCATATATATTTTTGATATATATATTTGAAGCAAAATATATTTGTAACATACATGTGTACATGTAATGTCAACATGAAATGGATTTATTATTTTAATCCAAATGTATTAATACGTGTTTTAATTTCTAAAATGCCAAATATCGATAGATTGGTCAACGTAACAGGATGCTCAGTCGTCTGGGAAAATCGGAAAATTTACTTGAATTTTTAACACCTTGAAAAAGCCGAGATTTAAGCTTGAAATACTATGTTAAACACCGTGTAATTTTATGTCTGCATCGGCAAATACAAATATATTAGGAAAATGAAGAAATTAAGCATGTGGGTGTGTATGTGTACATTATGTGTAAATGCATATGCATAGTTGTGTGTTATTGTGTTTGCTTGGCAAACATTTTTGATCCACTTATCTGATTACTCCCAAGTTTTCCACGAGTACTATTTGGCAAACCAGAAAAAAAATAGGAGGGTTCGCTATTCCACAAACATTATTAGTAACCCTTCCCCATACTCGTTCATTTTATACTCACTTTTACTCCCAATATGGCCGCCTAATTATCTGAACCGTGTACGTTTAGTAAAAATGCAGTATATCACCAGAATAATATATTTGAATTCTTTCTAAAAAAAATACTTGGACAACCTGACATTGCTCCCAAATTTTCCACGAGTACTATTTGACAAACCAGAAAAAATATGGGAGGGTTCGCTATTCCAAAAACATTAACCCTTCTCTATACTCGTTCATTTTATACTCACTCTTACTCCCAATATGGCCGCTTAATTGTCTGAACCATGTACGTTTAATAAAAATGCAATATACCACCAGAATAAGATATTTGAATTCTTTCTAAAAAAAATACCTGGGCACCCTGACATATAAGCAAACTCTTTGAGGTTCCACCGGTATTTTTTGAAGGCGTTTAATGGGATCCTCAATAATTTCAAAGAGTGAAAGAAAGATTCCTAATACCAAAAAGTTTGTGAGCCCTATAGCTCTATGAAATGCGATTTCCATCTCATGTCCAGCGTGCAACCATCCCCCTTGTATATTTACTGAGAAAGTGTTGTGACCCTCACCCATGGCGCCTCCTAATGGTTGTTTTACGACCAAAGACACGCGTGGCGCCACAGCCTTCCCATTTGCAATCAAATAGATGATCCTCGTTAGGAGCCCCATCCAACCAAGGCTTACTTTAAATTAGCACGTGACGAGTGTAATGATTTTTGTTATACATAAACCCTTGGATGACTTAAATAGGGTTGGAGGGCTTTTGTGTGAAACCCAAACTCCGTTGTTTCACGTTTACTTACGCATTTTTATTGGGACCGGACCTCTGGGTTTACACGCGTCTTAAAACCATTTTGCTGCACAAAAGCCACAACGAAAATGCATATTTTGAAAACAAAATCCCCCGTTCAAAAAATCGATAACAGCACACGTATAATGAAACGCCTAGACATTCACATGGTGTTGACCCGAGGGTCTTCTTTGACAAACGAGGAAACCTAATTATTCACTGGCTGCTTTTCTATCCTTTCCTTGCCATCGCGACCTCTGACCTTTAGCTCGGGGCCTAGGTTTACTTAGTAGCGAACAGCTTGACCTATGTGGTGCAACTGCTTTTGTTTGGTCGTTGTCCAGGTTTGCCCTGAGGAGGGATTTATGTTTAGACGCGTGAACAAATAGTATTTTTAGCATGCTTTGCAGATGTTAGCCCGGGTCACGGATTCTGCCTTGTCTTATGGATAACATCGCATGACCACACTGAATTTGAATGGGATGCAAGCAGATTATTGCAGAGCTGAAATGCATATAAGGGTAAAACATGCTGAAGCACGGATAATATCCTGGATAAGAGGATATAGAATAGCAAGGAAACATACCTGTGATTACTCGATGCACCCGCACATAGTGGAAGCAAATGGCAGATAGGGTGCGTGTGCATAAAGTAATTACAAGTATGTTTCCATCCACTTATTCATGATATTATCCATGCTTCAACATGTTTTTACCCTAAGTGAAAGTAATGCATGTTGAATGGCCCTTCAATGAAGCGCCGTAACGTTATTGCCACTGAACACGTGATGAAAGTGAAGCGCCGTTACTGCATGACGTACTGGGGTATTAAGCTTCTAAATTTAAGCAATTTCAAAACAGTTTGACCTATTTTCATTTCGTTTAAGACGAAATAGAATAGGTGGCTTAATTTGGCTCTTGTAACCAGGAATCTATCGGAATGTAGACGAAATAAAGATAAATTCGTGATCGTATACCCGCTATAACAATTTTTATATTGCCCCTTGAAACTGATTTCCCTGCAAAGCTTAGATGCTAGCAGTGTTTGCCCGTCTTAAAGGGGCAGTGTATGGATTTTCACCCAATGGGATTTATTTATGCTTATATCAAAATTAAATGAAGTTGAGGGGGCCCTGTGGTTGTTAGGCAGCGCCATCTGTTTCCAAATTGACCGCAGTTCTAAGCAACGACGAGAAAATGGAAATCTTTAATCTTTGCACGAAGTCAACGGCGCTCCAACCTTTATTTATGTATGCAAACGGCCTACCTCATTTGCATAAAATGCCACGGCTTTTGTTTATTTAGCGCAATTATTAATAATTAAATGCATAATTTTCACAGTACCCTAGGCGCTGCATTGGGCCCGGGCCACGTCCTCTTTTAAAGCTCATTTTTATCAACTTCACATTTGGATTTTTTTATTTTATTTTACTTTATAGCGGCGACAAAAGCGAATGCATCTCATTAATTTTTATCAAGCGTGTAATTGTCCTTATATGTGAAAATATCTGCAGCCATAAAAATGAACGACGATTTCGGTACATTAGGCTTATTAAGCCTTCCGATGGGATTGTTTAACGTATAGGGGGCGCTGTTTATTTAATTTTTTTGTCATATTCTCGCGGAATGGCGTTAAAGACAGTTGCCTACATTTTTCAATTATGCAAATGTGGATCTGGATATTTCCCTTAGGAGACGTTTATTCCCTTTCCATTCTTCTTGTGTACCTAAGTTAGGTAAGGATTGAGAAACTGGTTCAGCACCCCCTGGTGACAGATGGATCTTTAGCAGATCTTAACGTGATGCCATGCATGATAGCATGCCACCCTAATATGGGCACCCTCTTGAAATAATGTCCCTTAGGGGTTGGGGGTCATAGCTTACTTTCAATCTCCTAACTCGTCTTTGTGGTCCTTGCTACTTCCATTTTTTTTAAATCATTGCAGTTCTTTTGCAAATCTTATCAATTTTATTAATATAGAAGTACATGTATTTCTTTTTTGTATTACCCTTGCTATTTTGCATGTTTTCAATATATGCAATATTCTATTTTATTTTATCGAGTAGGGTTTGGTTGTATTATCAGCTTACTTATACCTTGTACAGTGATATTTGCGATTAGCGAACCTCTAAATAGCGATACACACGTAACTCACAGTCGGCAAGATTCGATTTTATGAAAGAAAATTTCACCTTAAAATAACGCTTTTCTCCAAATAGCACAATTTTTGATTTGGTTTCAGCGGATTGTGCTATTCACAGGTTGCACTGTGTGCAAGCAGTCGTTATACAATTTTTTACATGCATTGTCCTTGAAAATTTAAGTGATTAAAGGAAAATTCAAATCCTAAAATTTTACTTTAATGTGACACCATGTATCATAGAATATGGAATAGCCTGCCTACTCCCTTTTAGATTCCAATGTTTATTCTATATCGTTATGAAAACCTAAATTCAGTTTCAGGACATTTAAGCCTTGAGGGATGCTCGTGTACATCGTTTCCAATTCGTAATAAGATTCAGTGAATCTAGGTTATATTTTAGGAATGCATGCACTTGGAGAGATAAGGTCCATCTGCCTTACATTCGTGCAACCTGCCTATGGCACAATATACGCCCATATCATTTGATCTTCAGATTGGTTCCTTGCATGGAGTTATCCTTTCTTCAACCATACAGTCTCCACAAATAACCGCTTTTTTGTTGATATCACCTCCCCTTGTTTCTGCCATGTGAAGCTTCCATAGCATTCCTTATTGCTTCTGTTTGCATTTGCTCCAATTATGTTTTGCCCTTATTGTGTGCTCCTGCATACATTTTTTTGTCCCCCCACTAGTCGCGTAATATCATCTTCGTATAATACCGCTATGCAATATTTATGCCTGGGCACGGTTACCGAGGAAGCAACGGAACGAAATATTTAATAATAATTATCTTCTTTAATGGCCCACATACCGAGTAAAAGAACGTTGTTTACCCAACGTTATTCTGATACATCTCATGGAATATGCTATGTAATTTTAACGCGTATATAGCTTGCAATAATAGCAGTTCTGCAACATATATAGATTGCTATAGTTTAGCAAAATATACCTCCAAGGAACATTTTAGTGTAATTTATAAGCATTTACAACTAGATAAACTTTGGGTAAGAAGGAATACTATTTACATACAATTGAGCCCTATATTGTTTAAAACTCACCTTTGGGACCAAACCATAAGGTGCGCTACTTATACCCTGGACACACTATGAACTTAAACTAGTTTAAGTCTGCTAAACTAGATTACCTTAGGTAGTTCGTCCCTCCTTAGTTAGCTAAACTTGTTTATTTCTCAGTTAGAACTCGGTTAGTGTAAACGAGTTGTAGAAACAAGTTTATCTTGGTAAACTAGTTAAAATATTTATGGAACTGCAATGATGCAATGCACTAAACGAGATTATAGAAATACAGTGTGTCCACTCAAAGATAACGTACAGCTTTGAGAAAGATAATCGAGATTAGTTCTAAACTAGTTTAAGTTCATAGTGTGTCCAGGGTATATAATGCCGCTTGGTGACTGCACTTTACCAACGAGAAACATGCATTCCATATTTCCCCCCTATTCCATAATACATGAAGTTCCTTTACATCAATATGTACGGTATATAAGTCCTCCGCTTCAATGGTTGTAATAGGGTGAAACTTTTCTTTTAAAGGGACGGATCTTTTTAAACTTTTCAACAGATGTATCCTCTTGCTTTTCGTTTCCACTTGACTATTTACTAATTTGACATTTCGGCGATTAATCTGAATGCGACGTGAATGTAATGCTAATCAACAATATTTAATTTTCTGTCTGGATGAGATTTTTCACGTTATCAAAACATCCATCATGCCATTAGCCTAACGCACCAACGATCCCATTCATCTCCAGATCCGTCAGGCGCATCTTCAAAATTCACATAAACTCTTATGTATATACTTTTGTGAAGTTACATGCAAAATCAGCCGCTCCAAGAAACTTCGTATGGAATTTTAATGAAAATTCGATTAGCTACTGGTGTACATGCATGCAAAAACTACATTATATCGAGATCAAAGACTATTTATTTACTTAATCCCTGTAGATGCTCAAGACCATCTTAAAATATTAAAGTCTTATTTCGTGGACAGCTTTTAAGACGTTTGCACCTGCAGCGTAAGTTTTAAAACAGTATAAGAAATATTACGCAGCTTGTCATACAACGACAAGTTATCGACAACACTGTCTGTACAGTACGAACATAATCCCGTGAATCTGAAACATGCGCATCAAGCAGACGCGCTTATCGCGCATGCGTTTACAAATGCGTCCGTGTGGTGGCGCTAAACATAAGGCGCTTTTGCTAAAAGACGAGTCAGCAAAGACGTATTGATGACTACCTGCTCAAATTCAATACAGGATTACGTTTTTGAAATGGAATCGAAACGTATTTACAAACGGAATCGTAAACAGTGAGTGTTTTTACAAATGCGCAATCTTTCTAATGTGCATATCTGACTATAAGCTTTACTCACAATAGGAAGATTGTAGCTGCATATAGCTTATTACGCTATGCAGATCAATCTTCCTATTGTTAAATAACATTAACATTTTTGGAACACCTGTATGAATTATACTTTAAGTTACATTTGACGTTATCTAAGCCATTTTTGTTACCTGGGTATCGACAAAATGGATATTAGTCTACAGGATGACAAGTTATGATATTGATAGAAATTAATGGAAATGCGTAGTTACTAAAACATTCTGCCATGACGTTGCATGGCTCCTATTTACAAACAGAATGGCAATTCCATTTGGATTGTATCAACCGAAAACTAGGGCATCTCTCTCCAAACCCCCCAATACGCCCCTCTACAATTCCATCCCATTTCAACGGATCCAAAATGTATTTCCTCTGCCTTTTCTCCATGCATAATCCTTTGAAAAGAGCCGGGTGCATCCGTTCCGGATGAGATGCATGTTTTGGGGGGGTACCAAAAACGTGCTGGAACAACATGATTGGATGCTGCGTTCAACAAAAGCAGGATTCATGAGATCACGGATGGCTGAGCTCCAGTATGCCTTCTATGGAGATTTTTCTGGCTTCCCGAACGATGCTTTTTAAATGAGTTGCGTAGAGACCACGGTTAAATTTGACCCGGAATCAATTTTTTTATGTATTTTTTTTTTGCAACGTGGCGCTGTCACAATGGCGAGGATATGTCTAGCCTATAGTCTTATCAATATTTGCATTTCTCCCCTGGGACACATTCATTAATCAGAGCTTAGGCTTGTATGCATAACCCAAGCACGATGGACAGACTATTGGCATGAAAGAGCTAAAAAAAATCGATTAATCACCAATCTGTCTAATGGCAGGGATGCACCAAACTAGGGATAAATCTCGGAGGAGCCTGTTAAGTCGCCGATTAAGCTAATAAGGATTTGGCACAACCCGCCATTATGCTAAGGATGCTCGGCATACTGTAATGCTATAAAATGATGACCGTGTTGCATGCGATTTATGCTAAGTCGAAGCTATTTTGTCCGAAAAATAAACTGGATTCCGACAAATTGAGAATAGTTCTGATGTGCTCCATGCAAATAACCGATATACACCATGTCAAAGGGTATCTTGTAATTCGTTTTCTACAAGACCCATCATATTTTTTTCTTCTTCTTTGTCTTAGACGAAATAAAAATCAGATACATTTTTCAAGTGGATGAATTGCGTGACCTCGCCAAGTTTGAAAAGGTCGTTGTCCAGGTTTGCCATATGGGAAGGAATTTCATATTCTTGCGCAAGAACGAATGCATTTTTAACCTCCTTTGTACAGTAGAACCTGTAGAAAATAATCATGTGTAAAATAATATCCCTTTCTAAAATAATGAAATGTGCCTGTTCCGACTTGGCCGGACCTATGAATAAAATAATAAACCTCTATAAATTGTTATTTAATAATTTGTATTGGTCCTATAATAAATAACACTGGAACTGCAAAAAATATCCAACATGAAATCAAAAATGTCGAACATATATGGAAACAAAAATGGCAAGGAGATGAAGGGCAATTAAACTTTGATTGTGAAATCCATTACCTATACTGACTCATCTATACATGTACACACATATTGTTCTACACACGTATCTAAACATGTATAAGGATTGAAAAAATGGGGAAATGCCTATTTTGCAGTTTTGCATATACTTTCCCTAGTCCCAAGAGTATTATTTTAGACTGGATAAATCTTAGCCCCGGTCTCAAATTCTAGCTGGTCTTATTATAATAATATAAATAAAAATGTGATAAATGTTTGCATGCACGTCTCATGGATAAAACGCGAGACCTTGCCAAATATAAATTGGATAAAAATATGATTGCATTAATGTATTCTGAATGGCATTTAAGTGAAGCGCCGTAGCGTTATGGCCACTGAACACGTGATGTAAATGAAGCGCCGTAACGATATGATTGGAGATCAGCTTCTAAATTTCAGTCATGTCTATAAACAGAGCCTCGTATGATTGAGGATTGATATCAAGACGTTTAAATGACGTCATTAGACGTGCACATTGTTCCTTATGTCGTTATGGCATGGTCCCATGATTCAAACAAGTAAATGTGGTTGGCGGCCTATGTTAACTCATTTCATTTCTGTATACAATGTACGACAGGACGATGCTTTTGTTATTAAATAATTCTAACCTGAAATCCGTTTGCTTTTGAAGCTTAACACCAAATTGATTGCCGCAAAAGGTTTGAATATACTTATTCTGGATTTTGTTGTACTTGTTTTAATCAATAGACCGGATTCGAGTGCGTCTTCTAAAAACTGTTGCCAGGTTACATTGAGGTTCATTGATTACCGAGTGACATTTAAGCGTTATTATCCCTCATGTTTGCCCTCAGATGAATAAATATTTAAGAAAGTTACAAATTAGAAAATTCAAAACATCCGTTTCGATATTTTTCCAATTTACTGAGTTAAATTTCGATCTCTAAGGTATGAAATAATTAATTTGTCTACTACTACAAGTTTTACATATATAGGCTAAGCTTACTCTAAGCAATACACAACTATAAAGCTATAGGCTACTATATTTTTACCCTTAACCCTAAAGCAATTGCAATTTATTGATCTTGAGTTGGGCACTTTATGCTTTAAGATTTTGCTGTTATATTTTGTTGTTGTATTAGCAAACATTTATTTTAATTATATCACTTTTTCCAACATAACAAAACTAATGTCTTAATTTTCTTTGTCTATATACATAAGTTGTTAACGGACAGCTTCATCAACAGCTTTTGTTCAAACACAACTGATTCGTGTGGTTATTATCCTTTAAGTCAACTGCATGTGTACCCTAAAATAAAAAAAGCTCATAAAAATGGCACTTTTCCACATCACACATCTCAGCAGTTTGATGAAACGTGATAAAAATCTATATTTCTGTATTTATTGCCACGCTGACGCGTTTCGGCGCCCTATATACCACAGTATATGGGTTCATTAATCATTTAAAATTTAGTTAAACCTCCTATGCCTCTCACGCTCTATTCACCTGTAAATTGGACCCGAAAGGCTATATTCAAGTAGGATTTCGCGATCTTGTATAAAAATTGACGATGAATCAAATCTCATATTTGGCGAAAGTGTAAATGAAATTAACAAGAATGTGTCAAATAAAGCGAAAATTCTAAGTAGCAGTTTCACTGATCTGACTACATCTTAATTGAAAGCGTCATATCATATACACATTTCACCTATCATGCACAAAGGGCCTTAGTGCCCCATTTTGAATATTGACAAGGGCCTAAGCACCCCTTGACCTATTTTTTACCCTTACCATGGCATCTCTAGAACCCAAGAACCCTTATAATGAAACGCATCGAAATAGCATAAATTGTGCATTTTGTGATAAAAGTATGATTTTTCGAAGCCTGTTGAATAACCTTAGTATAAAATTGGTTTAGATATTGGGGCATATATCTTTTATCACCAAATGAACAATTATTTTATTATCTATCCCAATATATGCTAATTTTGATTAGGTAGGTTTGGTCTCTGCAGTTGATAAAAACTCCTGTATGTATGCTCTCGAACTTGAGTTCCCTGTACTTGAACTTGAGCTGTCCTACACATAAAGATGCTGGATTGTTGACTGTAAAAACATTAATAGAAGTACAACTTGGCTCAATTAAGCTTAGCATTGACGTGCCCTGAAGATGAAAACAGTGAATGTTTTTTTAGGTTGTAAGAGGGTGGTCCACATAGTTCTTTTTCATTTATCATTTCTCGCTCCATTTCATCGTCAATCTTATTTTCTTCTATCATTTTTTGTTGTTTCAGTTTTTTATATTATATTCCTGGCTTTCCATCATGTTGACAGCATTCCCTACTCTTTGATGCCCCCCACAAGTTTTTTTTTTTTTTGCATTTTCGTTTAACCCATATTTCTTGCTTTTTTGTTGAGTACTTTTTATACGCACATGTGCATGGTTTATACAGCTTAATTCAGATTTGCATTTGGACAAACAAAAAATCTTGACGCTTGTTACTTTTTTTCTACTTCTCTGAAACATTTTCTTTGAAAATTGATCACTTTAGCGAAATCCACCTGCCGAAATGTATAGTTTTTTCTTTACTGTTTTACGAGATAATAGCGAGTTTGATCATTTTTTTGGACTCTTTGGCAGCACGTAACCCCCGCCATATTGATTAACAAATCAGGGGTAATGCAGATTCTCTGTTTTTCCCTACTGAGCTAGCTTATTCCCCTAAGAACTTCTTCCATCTCGAGAACTCGCCAATTCATTGTCCGTTTTCAGTGTTCTTGGTATTAATTTTAGCTTATTCACGGTTCCCACAAACCTGAAAACTTGTGATGGACTTGTCAGAAATTGGATTGCCAAGGAAAAGTTATTTATTTTGAGAAAAAGTCAGTTTTAGCATGGGATCACGTTTATGTCTCGGGCCATTTTGATTCTGATACGCGAATATCACACACACAAAAACATTTTTTCTTTAAATTTTAATTCTAAATGAATTGCACTGAAATGTACTTGTATGCTTAAAAAACCCACCTATAGATTTTTTTATAAATTGCTTTTCTATAGTGGATAGTTGATGATATTTTCATATTCATATAGTGAATTTGGAAATCAGTATCTATCAGTTTGGTATCTATGCTGCACAGTCACAACATTTTTAGGGCTTCTCACATGTCAACACTATGGGTGATTTCCTATCAGTTTCCATTGTCATTGAGTTTTGCTCTTGTATAAAGCCCCTCTCGTTTCTTCAACATTTTACATGAAACTGACTAAGCGATTCTTTAACTGTAATTCCGATGACTCATTTTAGGCAATTTATCCTAATGCTCTAAAATGGCCGTCTTCTGTTTCAGGCTTAAATCCTTCAGTTTTCTTTGCAGTTTCCTAGCTGTTATATACGTGTACAATTTGTACAAACAACTAACAGAAAAAGTGGCCTAAATATAAGATGGATGCAGGCATTAGCAGTACTGGGGTCTAATGATTCCATTAAGCAAATCCCTCAATTTTAATAGATGAAAATTTCACCGGAGATTGAACTGCACACAAAATTTCAGCTCTCAAGGACTTTTAAAAGATTGTTAAACACGACCTCAGAGAAGTCCAAACAGACAAGCAAGCATCCATCGTTCATATATGCTGTTAAATAAAGGGAGGAGGTGGTTGATTCAACCAACCCTGAATCTATAGAAATGGGGATTTCCCCTTTCAGCTCATTTTTTTCTTAAATTGTAATGAACATAGTTTTTTTAAACCAAGAAGTTATAGCTTGAATAGCTACATTTTCTCAAACATCTGGTAAAGTAGCATGCTTTTCTGATAGAGCCCTACTTACTTGTGATCGATCAAGTCTCAACATAGCACATTTTACGATCACCCTGGATGAGTCTTTAGAGTCGTGCAGATATATATCTCCAGGAACATCTTGATTTCCAACTTGTGAAACGCACTTGTGCAGCATGATACACTTTCATTTCTTGATTATCATCAGGGTGATCATTTTTTTCTCTCTCTTATTTTATTGCTTAACGTATTAGATAAAAGCAGAGATGTACAGGAAGACTTTTTTGTTATGTCTTTATATAAGCCTTCAGAAAATTTGTTTCGTATTCTTCAGCGATGAAGTCTCCCATAGGCCAACATTTGGATGCGTTTTATGGCCTAAAGTCTATAAATGAGTGGCATAACAGACGGTAATCAAGCACCGATTGGATCGCAGCAAGCCAGAGTCTGGAAAACCTGAAATACTCATGGAAATCATTCAGTTGGCAATGAAAAACTCATCAAAATGCAGATTTAGAGCTGCAAACATTTCGGAATCTTCCTCCCTCATTACCTTACCGTAGTACTTAATTCAACAACTACTGTACAGTGTATTTTTATTACTCCAGCTTGCACTAGCTATTCTCCAGTAAAGTGGAGCCGCGATTAAAGCTAGGCTCATTTGACGTTTTAATGAGGTTTTTTTAAATCCGCCTATGGTACAGTCTGCTCCCTATAACATATTTTTTTATAGTTAAACTTGAAATCTATGAAAGTTAGTTAATTGCATTCATTTATTTTAAAGATGCTAGTGGGAAATGGAATATCCTTATTCAGTAGTAGTAGTATGTATTACCAACAGGGCATTTGGCTCTCTTAAGGGCCGTCCATAAATGATGTCACACACGGGGGGAGTTAAGAAATTAACGTCACATCAAAAAATCAAAATGCGCTTCTTTAAATAACAAGTTTGATCAAAATATTTTTTGCAAATTTCAGTTTTCCATTGCCTCCTTTTTAATACATGTTTTCTAATGGAATATCAGAGTGCAGTGCCACATTATACGTATACAGATTACAATGATTATACCCGTTTTCAAGGGGGGGTGTCTTGTGACGTCATATTTAAGGGGGGGGGGAGTCTGACTTTTTGTGACTAAGTGTGACATAGGAGGGGCCAAAAATCTGCAAAATCGCGTGACGTCATTTATGGACAGCCCCTTACGGATGTTATTAAGTGTATGAAGGATGGATTAACATGAAATGACCTTTGTCATACTACTGGTGTGTTTAATAATGTATAGTGGGTGAAGTGTTCACTCGTGAATTATGTTTGTTATGATGTATCGATATACAGTACAGTACCATATATTTTAAACTATTTTGTTTCTGTTAGGCCTACGTGCGTCTCAGTATCCGAGCATTTTTATCTATATCGTCAGAAAAGTTAGGTTGTTTATAGACTTTGACGACATCCAACAACTGCAATTGTAGGCCTAGGCCTATGTAAGAAAATTCTACAATGACAACTTGTCTATTATTATTAGCAGCTACAGTTACGACTTACAATTCCTCAATATTCACTACACCTGTTTTTGATTTCTTAAGAACAGCATAAGCATGTACAATATAGTAAATGTATTTGTACAATTTGCACATTATTCCAATGCACATATATTTATAAATGCAGCAAAATGAACATGCGTCTAAATCATAACTTGAGAGAATATACATAATGAAATGAAAATGTAAATGCAAAATAAATAATTGTCTTGGAAATAATCAAGAAAATCCCCTCGTGCATTTTCTAATTGTTATTTAGCAATTGCAATTTAGATTGCAGCATAGCATCTGTCATGAATTCGTCTAAGGCGAAATAAAAATAGCATAAATTGTTTTTCCTGTGCACATACGCCAGTGACGTCATTTCAGCGGCTATAGATATCTTTTGGCAAGCATGCAGCTCTGTGTCTTGACGTGACTGAAATTTAGAGTCTGAATGCCCCCATATGAAGTCATATGACAACGGCGCTTCATTTAAATTCCATTCAGGATGCATTGCTTTCACTTTTATTTCCACCTGTTTTATTATCCTCTTTAAAATCGGCTTGGGCACGCATTTTGTCCACTCGGCAGCTGCCAAACTCGTCTAAAACAAGATAGATTTTGTGGCAGAGGCTTTTATACATAATAAAAATGTATAAACAAGTCGATATGATATGAGGGAAATGTGTTTCAAACACATTTCTTATAGCAACTTGCGTCTTACCGTTTTTCCATTACTTAAATTGAAATTCATTGATTATAGCTTTGAATTTCAGATTTCCATTTTTATCCAACTTTCAGTTTATACAAAACCAGAATAAAAATTCTTAGCGAGGAATAGTGCTCGAAGCAGGAGGACTGATCTTTATAAAGGAGTTTTGTTTGTTTTTTTCGGACTGAGGCAATCTAATACTCTATGACAAAAAAATCGTGCTTTTCGAAAATCCGGAGATGGCATAGAGATGCAAGATATAGACGCATTTTTGGTTTATTCTATAATGTTATGCAGTTACCATTTGCATAACTGAACCGTATATATACCAATGAGCAAAGCAGATCTACATATATAGATTTTAAGGGATTCGAGACTGGCCTGAAAATAGGAATTGCATGCTTTTCCATATAACCGTATTTTCGGGAATGAATATTGTTCGAAAAAGTTTCGTTTTTCTTGTGACCTTTTCTTACAAGATAACATTAATAGTAATGTCAGTTATTTTTTTTTAAATACATTTATTTGTAGCTGTAATTTATGCAGCACTGAAAAAAAAGGCATGTAAAAAACAAGACATATATTATATAGATTTTAGTTTTATTGCTTAGTTTCTGGTTCTTGAATAGATTCAGGAAAGATTTATAACTTTAGCTTTCTTGCAACATGGAATTTTCTGTGTAAATTAAAACCTAACGACTTGCTCGGTTTAATGGGATTTTACTTGATTTTCTAGAAATCTATTTTGTATTCAATTTATATTTACGTAATAATTTCTAAAAATAATATCAGAGACAACCATCTTTGCCATTGAAAGCCGAATAATAATATAGTGGTGTTTACACACACGCATGCAAAATGTGAGGTATATTTGACGATGTTCTATCTTGTCTTAAGTGAAATAAAAAGAATTATATTCCTTGCAAGATAGATAGATACGCGTCCCGATCAAAAATTTTTGAAAAAAAACCCAGAAAATTTGAGAAAATAACACCTAAAAGGACATTATCCTTTTATGCATAAAAGAAGACATGAACATACATGTACATCAGTATATTTGCTCCAGTCACGTTTTCATTTTTATCATAGACTAAATAGAAATCAGACAAATTCCTGATAAGATGAATGTGCGCATGCATGATGCACACCAATGAAGCGCCGTTACGATATGGCCACTGAACACGTGATGTAAACGAAGCGTTTAATCACGTCAGAGCATTCAGCTTCTAAATTGAAGCTACATTTACGTTTGAAAATTTAACAATTTGCTCGATTTTTACTTTGTCTTTAACGTTCGATAGAACTTGTAAGAGAATTTGAGCAAATCTGAACGATCCTTTCATATACCGTTATAGTTTGACGTCATCATGTTCTTGTACAGTCCCCGGTGTTTTCTTTAAAAATAAGACGGGTATATAGGACTAAATCTAAGTATTATACGTTTTTTTATGATTTCCTCGAGAAAAGCTCTGCACGTTTACGTGTGACTCTAGGTTATGATACAGTAACGGATATATAAAACGCAGCAAATCATATTCTTTCAGCAATGTAAAGAATGGATTTCAGTTTTTGTCAGCGATGAGGAAAATCTTCTGTTATAACCCATTGAGTTGGATGGCTTCAATCATACAAATTTAATAAAGAAAATAATTTGTTTTAGAAGTGAAACGCTCTATAGCTTTATATAGTTATGCCGCAGACGGGAAATAGAACCTGCATCTATTACGATTCGCATTTCTACTTGGATTATTGGCAGTGGTGTTGAAATTTTTTTTTAATAAGCCCATCAAGGACTGCTTTTCTAAATCTTCGGTCTTGGGCCTCTCCTGGGACCGCTAGTTGTTGCTTAAATAACCATTGATTTTACTACCAGCGCCCTCTCGTGATATTGCAGATGTTGTTTTTTTAAAGTTTTTATAGAATTTCCAGTTTGCATAAACTAATTGTTGTCGTTTTTGGCCACCCCGGTATAGTATTAAATACATTTTTACGTATATTTCTACAGTGATGTATTGCAACTAGGTCATTTGTCCACCACTTGCCAGAACAATTAAGCAGAAACAATATAGAACCGATACAGAGGTTCCATTTAATGCACCTTTCAAAACTATGTTGAACCTAGCAAGAGGTTCCATTTATTGCACCCTTCATAACTAGTCTAAATGGAACCTAGCCAGAGGTTCCATTTGTTGCCCCTTCATAATTATATGGAACCTAGCCAGAGGTTCCATTTGTTGCACCTTTCATAAGTATATATGGAACCTAGCCAGATATTCCATTTATTACACCTTTTATAACTATATGGAACCATCCAGAGGTTCCATTTCTGGCTATATAGAACCTTTCGGGATTAGAACTAGGTGTCTTGGTTTCTCCACCTAGGGGAATCCTGCTAGATATAGAATTGGCCAAATAGATATGGTTTATTTAATTTTAAGAAATAGAAGCCCTTCCTGTGTCTCCCAGTCCAACATATGGTCGTGAAACGGTTTAGCATTAGTGAATGGGCATTAGTGTAAACAAGTACTGAAGGTTATTCTAAGTGTGCACTCTTATACACGTATATACACGTCTATGTACTAATCGTGTATAGTTACAACGCTTCACAACGCTAGCAGCATGAAAATGTAACTCTTATTTTTATAGCAACATTTGGTGCTCTTTATAGGAGTCAAGCATGTACATGAGGAAACTCATTTAATGCCCATGGCATATTGCATAACAATTCGTTCCTTATCTTAGAGTGCCCCTAAAATGTTCAACCACAATCCTCCGCTGCACTTTCAACTGCCTACAGTGATTCCAACAATTCCACACTTAATGGACGTCCCCCCCCCAAATTTCCTGTCTTGGGCGCCTATGGCACAAAATCTTAAGATGTAAGAATTTTTTTGTCATCATTTCTGATGCGACACGAGGGGGAATAAAAGCGTGGTTACAAATATGAAATCGAAAGGTCATTTGGTCATTTGAAGTTGTGATGGCTCGCTATAAATTCGTTATCTAACCTGGGTCTCTCTCTTGTTCGGACTATCAAGCGATGAATTAAGATTTATGGGAGACGGCGATAAGCATCAGCGCCGTTGTTTGTTGATGATCAAGACGACAATAAACCCAAGAAGAAAATAGAAAAGTATAAAGCGTCGTACTTTTATAATGGCGTTATAAGAGCACGCGTCATGTAGAGTTTGAGCGCTTTTTCAACCATTTCCATTGAATTGCAATGGCGTGCTGCTTCGGGATTTGCCCTAATGGATTGACGCCACGAATTTTTCAAACACTGCCTGAAACACATCCGTGATTTATGCTCTTCAGATCCGAAAATGAGTGCTAATATATTCCTGCAAAGGAGTTCTAGAGCCTCGGGTTCTCATGCGCTTCCTATACAGACATATCCTCCGAGTTTGGGTTACAAATGGCCTATTTTTTTCATTTACCTTACTATCCGAATTTAAATCCCGTATTGTAAATGGTTCGGTTTTGCATAACAGTGTTTCTTTGATTTGGATGAATCGCTAATTCGTGAATTTGCTTCACAATTGTTTCATGCGGTTCTTTTGAAATCATTAGTGTACCATAATATACTATATATAGGCCCCCTTATAATGTAGTGTATCATAAAATCTTGTTTGAATTTTTGTGCTGGTTTTGGGGATGAAAGTTTTGATTTTCGTCGTTTCAAAAAATATGGTTAAAACTGTTGATATCATCTTCTTGTTGCATGAAGGAAAACTTGAATAAAATATTCAATTTATAACCATGAGGGTTTTACGTTTATTTTTATTTATTTATTAATATTTGTGATATTAGCTCCGGTCACGAATTCTTTCTTGTGTAATACGAAATAAAATCGGATAAGCTAGGATAAAAAAAAAAAAAAACAGATTTTTTAAGCAAAAAATGTATATAAGTAAAGACGATGAAACCTGAATGGCAATTAAATGAAGCGCCGTTACTGTATGACCACTGGACACGTGATGTAAATCAAGCCTTAATTGTCTATATTGTTTACACGTAAAGTTTTGTCGTCACTCTTGCATGCATGATCATGAGAACAAAATGATGCCCTGTGGTATTATCACTGATAACATAACGTGATAGTCAGTGATCGTTTTATCGTCATGATCATGCAAGACTGCCGACAAAATGTTACCTGTAGACCAGGCTTTAAAAATAACAGTGAGGTCACATGCTGGTGACATATAAATGAAGGGCCGTTACGATTTGCCTGGGAGCATTCAGCTTCTAAACTTCAACCATGCCAAAATCCAAACAGCTAAAATTAATCCACTTAAATGATTTCCCTCGGAAATAGAAAGCGAAATAATTTGTCCGATTTTTATTTCGTGCATGTCAAGATAGAATTCGTGACCGGCCTCGTTAAGTCTATAATTAGATACATGTATATTATTTTAATCCAAACTGTTTTTCTACGTTCATAATGTTGTCATGGTCAACCAATTTATCATCGCATTTTCTCTGTTAAATTCCACCCATATTTTTTACTCTTTATATAACACCACTTTTCTCATAATTTACCCAAAGTCGGGATTCTTAAGAAAGTTGTTTCGGTAATTTAGTGTCTGTTCCGTGCGGGGAATTACCCCGTTGATCATAACTTTCCATCCTACGGTGGTGCAGCTCCCTAAGGGCCTCCAGAAAACACAGGGAACAGCCCCAAGGTGGCGCTGCGTTCAGCATCACGTTTTTGACATGTCCACGTTGGTAGACCTTCACAACAAACAAGAACCCATATCTCCAATAGACGCTAAAATAAGCAACCGAGCGTGTATTTCAAATCTTTCGGGGATTTTCCGTTTTTTCCCCTCTACATTATACCGTTTTCCTACGAACTTAATATCGGATGAGGACCTGACCACGTGGCTCAGGCAACCAATGAGAACAGTTCGATAAAGGCCTCGTGTGCTCGTATTTTATACGAGAAAGATTTTCAAAGGTGTAGTCGGGGCAACAAATTTTTTTTCCTTATCCTATTACAAAAATCTGGACCCTGCAAGTATAGTTGACACCCCTTGGACTTATAATCTTCAGATTTTCCAATCCGGAGAGATTCGCTCCGTACTTTCTGCTTTAAGACTCTTCGTATCGGAATATAATATCGCGATCATTTCATTCGAAATGAAATGTTTTAAATGTTTGCATCGTCAGGCGCTCCAGAAGAAGCTCATTATTTCTCCTCTGACAACAAGTCCATTGGATTATTCCCAACTTGGGAAGCCGGTGCACGGAGCGCCGTCTCCTGTATTCTCGTGCCTGTATGCCTGGTGCTTCCGGACCTTGTTTTTTGGCAGTTTCATCACGTCCCGTTAACTTTAATTATGCGCTGCTCTGCTCATTAGCCTGCACGATATTGTTATTATTAATATTCGTGCGCCAGTTTGCGTCTTGCGATCACAATCGCTCAGGGTTTTGAGGATCGAAGACCTGTCTAAACAGCGTGCCGAGATTTTCAAAATGGCGGCGGTTTAAAAAAAATTGCGCACAAACTCCTGGTTTTTCCTGATTTCGATTGTGAAAACGTTCATGACATTGGATGTGACTATACTTTGTGCCAAAAAACAAAACAAAAAAAAAACTATAGATGGCGCTGGGGGTGAGTGGCAGCCCGTTATTTGTCTACACGCCATGGATTAGTTTTTTGGAATTTATGGATTACCCTCTCCCAATTTGGATTTTGTGTCCAGAAACGCCTTTAATCATGTAGTGTGTGTGTGGAATCCAATTTGGAGGTCTAACCAATACTGGTGACAGCAAAAAAAAAACGACACTAGATGGCGCTGGGGGCGAGTGTCCAACTCGTTGTTTGGACTACACACTATGGATTAGTTTTTGGATTTGGAGCCTGACTATCTCATCAGTATTGTGAAATCCAATTTGGATATCTTTGAACACATGACCAACACTGAATACTATAGTGATGCTACATGTGTTTGCTGATTGTCAACCTGTAAAACAAAACTACAATAGATGGCGCTGGCAGTGAGTGCCATGCCATGGATTAGTTTCATCCACTGCAGTGGATGTTACCTGTAAGTCAGCATCATCGTCATTTCCATGACATCTCTGAAATTTGGATGCTTTTTTTTTTCGCACCAGTTGTTGACTGCATGCAGGGATTTAATCCCGGATTAAATGTGCTTCCGTGTCATCACCGCGAATGTGTGATTATTCCAGTGCGTTGAATCGTGTTTACAATAGTGCTTGCCAACCTGCCAATTATCGTCCAAATTGTCAAAATAAGTCCTATGGGTGACATCTCGTGTTCCGCATTATTATTACGAGCAATATATATATAGATGTGTGCTGTAATTTTTGCACCGAATGTGCAACGCGTTTTGTGCTCCCATTTTTCTGCCGGTCGATTTCTAATAACCGGTGAAGGGTCCACTCCAGTTTGCGGCTAATTGATTGGTTTTCGAGACGGATTTCCAAGATTTCGTTTCGCTATATTCGGAGCATTGTTACTTTACGGAAAGATTATTTGCTAGGCAGCTCTGGTAGACGTCAGAAGCGCTAAAAATTGAAGCTGCCAATGAGAAACGGATTTTAGGACATGGTGGTTGCAGGACAAGATGTCTTCTCAAGAACTCTTCACAGGACATGGACAAAAAAATGTCTGTCACTTTGATATTGAAGGAAGGAAGTATCGTCTCAATTGATCGCATGGACACCTGTGGTTTGAGGACATGAAACCAAAAGAATGCAGCTTTCATTATGTGACATATACCAGTCTTTGTGAGTCTTTATTGATATGCACATCAATATGACGTTTGAATATGGATTTGATGACAAATGAGGATTTTAAAATCATTTAACGTTATCTTTAAAGCGTTCTTCAAGACTGTCCTTTGGATTGGAAAGTAACAAGAATCTTGCAGGATCTAAAGTGGTTTGATATGAAATTTGTTGAAATGAACCAGATTTTCAACCATCGAAAACGAGTGATTTAAAAGCAAAATATCAGTACACTTCCTAGTTTTTGGTAGTTCCTGATACCTCTTGGGCACGTACGCCCCAGAGCTGCAAAATGGATGCGACATCTCTTTTGATATGGAATTCTTTTGGGAATCGTCATATGTACTTCTACCATCTGTAAAATCTGCATAACACTTCTTGGAGCATCAGAGAAAGTTACGGAGACCTCTTGAGGCATGTGCTCCCTATAATGAAAATGGATATAGAATTCTATTTGGAAAAAATATGCATGGAATCCTTGAGGAAATCACGTATATATACCACCATGATTTGTGATATGTCAAAATCTGTGAGATGCTTGCAAAGTGCACTTCTGGATGGACACCTGTTTCTTGCAAGCCCCAAAAGTGGATAAGTACAGTAATACGTGCTACAACCAGCATGATAATGTCCGGAAAATTGAAGCCCTGTGATATTTCTTGGGACACCTACGGAGTCCCGAGGATGTAAGCGCTTTTCAATTATGGAGCTTTTTTTTGTCATCGCTTCTGAATGCAAAAGACGTGCTACACGTCATAAATGCCAAAACTATCCACTCGGGAATTTCAAATGCACTTTGAGGTGATATCTGTTTAGATTATACTGGAATCGTTTCTTGGAAATATCTCTTGTGTTTTGAACAGAGATATCTCGGGGAAACCGCGTTTTTTTTTTTTTTTTACGGAGGCCTCTCGGGGACCCGCACTGGGGCTGCAAATTGCGCCCACGGAACCCTGCCCCATAGTGCTAATATGCTTTGAAAGCATTTTGTGCTCGCTGAAAATGGGATGTCACTTCAGTGCGGTTACTTAGTGCGGGCGGAGTCAGTTTTCTTAGGTTGCAAAACGCATGAATGGAGAAGTCGAAGCCCTTGCAGGAAAACGGCAAAATCGGAGGTGTCATGGACTCGCAAGGCAAACCCCGACTGACGTCCAGGTCTCGAAGGGGCCTGGGTAAAAGCGCCCCTGCTGCAGCCAATCAGCATCGCCATGCACCTATTGCCGGAAGTCTGTCTTACGGCGAAGTGGATTTCAAAGAAATCCTAAGATGCTTCGTGTTCCTCAAGCTCTACGGAGTGAGTACATCAATTTGATATTACTCTTCAAACTGCCGAAGCATGGATATATATATAAAAAAGCGAACGTGCATGGCTTTGAAAAAAAGCAGTTGTGGCCACAATAGAAATGAGAAAAAGCAGGCTGAGTTGGCAGGAGACGCAAAATCGGTTGACAGATGGCTTCTCACAATTTCTTGATGCTTTTTGATGGGAAATCATGATGCTGCAGAAGCACGCCCAAGTGGATTTTGTATGCATGGCAACCGGGTGATGTAATGCGATCTCTAACGTGCCCCTTTCATATGCTCGATGCCCTTTAGATTATTGATAATGTTTATTGACCATGTGTGCCCACAGGTGGTGGCCCGGTTTTAGTTTGCGTCATAACTTTTGGTATGCTTTTTTCTATCTTGTTAAAATTTTGTAGTAAAAAACGAATTTGCAGTGTATTTAAAAAAATCTTTTTATTTTTTAAATTGTGCTCGTCACTAGTTTCTTTGCATAGTAGCATGGCTGTAAGCAAGGCAGAGGAGTTCAAACCATGGACCAATAAGCCCAATGTAACGGTCCACCTTTCCACCCCTTGTAAATATTTTTTTTAAAAAAGAGATTGTTGCATATCAAAAAATATTTACTGATTTTAGATTTAAAGTTGATGATGGACAAGCATATAGCTTTGGATAGCTTTGAAATCAATAATGTTTTTTTTTGGTTTTGAGAACAGCCAGGTTTTTTAAAAGAAATTCAGCAAGATTCATGTACATGTCTTGGTTATAAAAATGTGTAACTTTTGTTTCATATTGACTTTCTTCCTCAACTTTCTTCTTAAATGCGAATGTTTTCAAGGAAATAACGTTTGTATGACCCATTTTTTCGTTTTGAAGAGAAAACACTGGTCAATATACATTTTTTTTTCTTCATATACTGAGCTTCCAATTTTGTGATTGACGTACACAGAAGCTTGTTCTGTGCACTAGCTGTACAAACTTGTAAATTTCATAGATTGGAAAACATTAGCACTGCTTATATACTCCCCACAATGGTTCGTTAATTCAATTTTTTATGAATATTTTATCGGCATTTTTTTTTATTTTGGTAGTATGAACATTAGTGTTGAGTAATTACAGCACTTTGTAACGTGTCAATTACAAAAGTCATTAGCAGGAAAAACAACATCCCGTGTAATCATAATTAGATTGAAAGCACAGCTTTACTAAAGTAATCTTGGTGACATCACATTAACAGGCCATGCTGTAAATTACACCGAAATGATTTTTTTTTACCAAGATGAGTAAGAAGCCGCTATTAAAATCTGGGGTTTCCCTATACCTGGAAAACCTGGAAAATTAAATACACGTGTAATTTGATCTGTTACATCTTCAAGTGGTGGATATGTAATTATCGATTTAGTGATACAACCCAAACTTTTTATTCCAATACACGTGTATAAAAACAACTTAGGCACCCTAACGGTATCTGCATTATGACAGTACATACATGTATGTTCCTTTCCTCCTTTAGTGTATTCGTTAAAGGGGAACTGAACTGCATGTTTTGCTATGGGGAAATTTTAAAACATACTTTTAAAAAAACTACTTGTTATA
>JAQGCC010001118.1:0-26480 GCA_034698905.1 Xestoiulus laeticollis | reverse complement strand
TCTCTGTAAATTCTTAATGAAACTGTTGGCATTTTTATAAATCTTTCACAATAGCTTATAGTCATTGAAAAAATGCACTATAAAGGACTGAAAGCAGATTGACTATTCATTCAAGCTTCATATAGGCTACAGGGTTTCATAACTGTGTGATCTGAAAGTGTTATCAAATTCACACAAACTTACTTTATACTATAGCTAATGCGGTTTGATTCCCATTTCTAACTGGGTCTTATTTAGAGGAAACAATCAGGAAACATATTAGACACTTACCCTAAAGGACACCTAAAGGGCTAAAGTATAGTGTATTGGGTTTCAGGATTAAAACACTATATAAGCACGATTTCGCTTCTGTTTTAATTTACCATGGTAATTTCTTAAGAATTCTTCTTTAGCTATATAACGCTGATATAATTGCAGACTAAACTTGATTACTCTTTCAAGTTCTTTCAAGTACTCTTTCAAACTTGATTTCAAGTGCATTGCCAACTAAAAAAGTGAGAAAACGATGGTGGACACTGCACAACTCAGGTGATTTTTTATCATGATGATTTTATGAAAGAATTTTTATAATGGAAATGTATTGCTCTATCATCTAATTAAAAAAAAACTGCTGGTTAAGCATTGACTACTTTTTATTCAAGGAGATTTACTATCCTTTTTTTTCAGGAATTTCTTTATACGTGTACATAATGATTATTTAATGAAATTATGGAGAAAATACACGAAATTCTGTTATATGTTGCACGCGATTTGATATAAAATGACGATTTTTTTTTATTTTCAGGACGGCCTTTAATGAAATAGGCAGTAAACGCCCAAATTGAAATACATTACAAAAAAACCTAATCTTTTTAAAACAATATCAGCATGGTGCATTAGAAATCGCAGATCGTTAGGCAGCTTTTTATAATGTGAACGCATTTTTATTACCCTATCCAATTAAAGTTATGTCCGAAAAAAAATGAACACTGCATATACAGGCATATATAAGGTTTGGACTATAATGTTCATATAGTTAGTTACATTGGGTGGTCAACTAATTTTGGGTTTAACTACCTGGGTATTACGTTAAGTTTAATCGGCGATTAAATTGAACATGCACCTTAACATATCATGAGGGAGTTCGAAGCTCCATTATCAATTAACGAGGCAAGCGATTTGATGAAATGTTCCCATGTATATCTTTTTTGATGTATTTAACAAATTTGTTCCTGTGGGAATTACCATTAAAATTCTGTTAAAACTATTTCCAACTGCGTTAACAAACGATAATGGAGAAATTTAAAAAATCCCTTAGGGGAACCAGATTTATGGGTTTATAAATTAATCCGTGCAGGGATTAACTTTTCAAAACTACAAATTGCCATTCGAATTCCAGCTAACGTTAAAGTTGGCAACGATGTTTTAAAATGTACTAATATTAATACGAAAGGTATCTACTACATTAATATTGAGGATAAGGTCAATTAATAAAACTTAAGTAAAGTGAAACCGGCTAAAGGTGACCACCCAAAAAATGGTAAAGTTGGTCACTATACTATATGGTAAAGTTGGTACACATGCAATTAAATATACATGTACAAAAAAATATATGGTAGAAATTTGCTACCAACTTTGCCATTTTTTGAGGGATAATTCCTTAACAAAACCAGCTAAAGGAAACATCCCCATATATGGGGATGTTCATGAACGCATTCATAACATTTCTTTTACAATTTTTTATAGAAACTTACATTTCGAGAAACATAATATATATTTTTCTAAATAAATATATGTCAACAACGGGTTTAATTAGCATATTCAAGTTAAAACATGTTTAGCAAAACCCAAAATTGTCCCATTTTGCAAATGCATGGATTCATTCACGATTATAATAAGTTATGATCAACAAAGACAATGAAAGTATATGCACATGGCTAGTGTTAATCACCGATTAAATTAACGGGATAATAAAAACAGAAAACCAAAGAAAACAGTACATGAATAAACACTCGCTTCCGTGGTATATATTTTACCTGTCGTATGATCTTTAATTGCATTGCAAAAACACAGTAAATAGCAGTTGGCAGAAATGGGCCGCCAATCTGTCGATTAAGTGTGAATTAAACATCGCGAACATCCGCGAGATTCTCGAGGGTGTTTAATGACGCAACGTTAAATTTCGTCAAGGAAGTGAGGGGAACAGATGTGCGAATTATAATAAAGTTGCAATTAAAACTAAGCGCTTTAATGATAACAACCACTCAATTTTAATGGGCAGATTTCGGTGTAATCGTGTCATTTTTCGGTTACACTGGCCTCGATGTCTTAAACTAAAGTAAGCTGAGATGAACCTAGTCTCGTCTCCTATACCCTGGACTGTTACTAATTTTGCACAAAACTTACACATTTGTTAATACAAAAGTTAGAGTTTGGAATACTACTAATATAGAATCGACAGCTACCAAGGTATACATGTAGTATATTGAACATTCTCGTGTATGTTTGCACTATACAGTATAAAACCTGCCATGGGAAAGTGGCAACCTCCTTACGGGGACAACTTTTCATAAAGTTGCTTCAGAGCAATTTAGATTGCCGTACCATTATATAACTTCTCTGTATATTGATCACCTGTCTATTGTGTACAGTGACCAGGTTCAGTCTGAAATTAGGTTAGCAATATATAGTTATACATGTGCATAACCACTGTGAAGCTTAAATGAATAGTCTTTTTTCAGTAATTTCTTTCAATGACTAAGTTTTTGGAAAACAATTTTAAAAATGCCAACAGTTTCGTTGAAAATGTACAGAGAAGTTTGCTTGAAGGATTAAACCTTTCACAGCAAAACCTTTCGAATTATAAAAAGCTCAGATGTTTCAAATTACCAACTCCTATGTCAACAACATGTATTTCTCTGTATGGTGACCACCAGTATACAGTGACCAACTTTGCAAATTTTTGGGTGGTCCTTTTTAACAAGTTGTACTGCAAATTGAAAGCGTTAAACGCATTGCAAATTTGAAAATAAAAAAAAAAACATTGTAGAAAGTGTTCTGCAGTGTTTTGTTTTAGAATATAACTTATTTTGTCTAAACCACTATATGAGTTACATTCCATAACACAACCAGAACTTGATAACATGAAAGTTATGTTGATGCTAAAGAACGTGAACATACTATTGATTACCCAATCTGAAAATTCACATTTCAGACTGCAATCAGATTGCAGTGTTGCACTTCAGAACACTTTCCAGTTTTGATAATGGTAGCAATGTGTTTCATCTTCCCCATGTGTATACAAAAAGAAGAAAGAAAGGTAGGAATTAACACTCGATTAAAGGTAAGTTTAAGGAAGTTGGAGAATTCTTCCTCATCTGGCCTATGCAAACAGCTTCAAAAAGTGCAAGTGTATAAGAATCAACAAAGTAATTGATTAACATTGTTACGCGTCTAAGACTGAAAACATGGCAGCGTACTTCCGGTAGCCCCCATAGTATTTGCTAAGGGAGGTCATTAGTTAACCTCAGGTTTCCCAAGATGTCAGCATTGCCATTCGTCTTTTGGCTCCACAAACTTAACAGGACGTTTTGGGCATTCGTAGAGTCCTGCCAAATACAGCACTGATAAATGATAACATCAAGGGAATACCCCTTAGTTGTTCTATACATTTTAAAGTAAACAACAGCAGCAGCAAATCATGTGAATGTAAAGTTAACGACCAATATCTTTTGGGTTCACGAGTTATTATGAAATGATTCATAATTGCAGTAATGCAAATATAACAAAGTGAGCATTTTAGTAGAAAAAAGGTGTTAAGTTTCCGTACTTGAAAAAATGCATGTTATTAATTCAAAGTTAATATATGCATGGTAATAATATGCAATATTACCTTGAGCTCTTGCATTAGAAAACCACAATGATGGCAAATGCATTCAATAAAAAAAGGTACGAAAAACTGCACTGTATTCCTCGCGTTCTAATAAAGCATTTTTATTTATTTTATTAACAATACATTAATTAAAAAAAAAAAATTCGTATGTTGTATTAAATTTAAGTCAAATTTAATAATTACATTTCTATACTTCACTACTGATATTTATTTAAATTTATAAAGACATGAATTATAAAACTGTACAAAATTTAAAATTGATATTTATTATTGAATAAATACATTCTCAAAATTGGAATACAAATTTATATTTTTTCCAGTTTTAGATAAACGGCTTCTCTATTTTTTTATATAAAAAGTTTAAAATTGCTCCTTAATTTCCAACAAAGTTACCTGTACCATACCTCTTAATCATTACTATACGTACTCCATTTCAGTATTTTAAACTGTTTTCATAGTATAAAGAAACGTCAAAATAAAAACCAGACTTATGATTCATGAAGTCTACATGTTTTTGAAAATAAATAAACATTTTCATATCACCCATAGCGTCTTCTCATCAAGTGTGAACTTGCTATGGGCTGTTGTAATGCCATTTTATAGAGGATTCCCTACCATTGTCAATGGTGGTAATACCAAACAATTTATATCCATGTAAATATCGCAATTTTTTTTTCACTGAAAGCCCACAAGAAACAAATAAATTCGAAGAAATGAACGTAAACCTCCTCTAGAAATACACGTATGTCTGTCTCGTTCAAGTGCAAGTCGAATAAGCAATTGTACAAATTGCATGTTAAAAACGCAGTTGTAAGCCTTGAGGAAAAAGTCTGCTTTTTTTCCATCCTTTGGCTTTTAGACAAACGGAATTTAAAATTAATACAAAACTGCCAAAACAGAAAAACACATCGCGGTACTCGGGCAAAAAAAAAAATTGTAACCAAAATTTCACGTCATCCTTCAGACGCCGAATTTTACGGTTTGCTGAATTCAGTATGCAGAGAAACCTCCATGCTTGGGCACCTCTATTATTGGGTGTCCCCTGCACATCACTAGATTCTTGGTGACCTTCTTTTTCCTCCAAAAAATGAGTATTATTTTGAAAGACAAACAGCAGAGGCACTTTATCGATATTACCGCATGAAAATCCTAATTCCATTCAGGGCCATTGTAAACCCAAATTTGTTATCATATGTTATTGAATCAAATTTTAACGTCATGAGCGTAGAAGGACAATAGATGGTGAAAAACAAGTGTGGTATATTACCTGTAAAGGTAAAGAAACCAAATAGGAAACCTATTCAAACCAATAGGTAAATGTTGAGCCAAAGCTCATACACATCATCAGAAGTTCAAACACAAACAACTGCTATGGATAGTAACATGTTGTAAAATATGCATTATTGATCCATTCACTTTTAAATATAAATTATCGAAATGTAGTATAGAATCTAACGTAGAACCAACACTGCACTATTGCAATCATTTCCTATACTCGAGCATACAGTTGTTCCTTGCAAGTTAAATTAAACATACATGGATATATATGAAACCTTATTCAAAAGCCAGATCAGTAGTATAAGTAATGCACCCGATGGTACTCATTTCAATTTGATAAAACCAATGATAATAGTTAAGGTATATATGTATATACACAAGTATGAGTGATACATTGATGACTTACTATACTGCACAGATCACCTCATCACCCTTGAGTTATAAACAAATACTAACTAAAATGTTTGACAAAGCACTGACTAAGACAAGCTCATTAATGAAAACTATTTCAAAGCAAAGCAACCTTCATCTGCCCATGGACTTCGTGATGTCACGTCTTTAGCACATAAACAGGACAGTAAAAAGTGTCCAAACTAGAAAACCTCTATAACGTGGGCGCTTGTAGGAGCCCATACCGAGAGATTCTCCTCTCAGAGAATTTTAAGACTCGAACCGCGTCTCTTTCCTAAAATATTAAACTCCAACAGGGCGTAAACAGAATATTGCTTTCTATTTGTTTTCGTTTTTCCGGATTTTTATTTGCTATTTCTATTGCTGCCCAAATAGGCCTATAGATAACAGGCGGAAGATGTTATTACATACAACAATAACAGAAAAAGGAGAGATAAAAACTAAGAGAAAAAAAAAGTGAGAATACGGTCTAAAAGTCGAAGATGTAGTTACATTATACGAAACAAAGCGAAAACATTTTGTTTCATTTATCAACTCATTGTCAATTCTCGCAGTCACCTCTTCGAGATTTGCGGTTTTATTTCTCAAAAGGCATTACAAATGGCTGCCCAATATTGTTTTTGCTAAACTTTATATGATTCCATATTTATTTTTTATGCGTCTATAAGGCAAGCAGGATGAGGGAGGGAAGAAACCTTACATGCATTCATAGGCCTGCATATATATAACATGCTTCGCATATTTCGCGTATAAATGTCACGAGAGATGAAAATGTATTGTATTCAATTGCGAGGAAATGCATCGGCAAGCAACGATGAATAAGGGAGTAGTATAAGGTGCCTTCTAATTGATCAAACGGAGTCTCTTTCGTGCCACGTACCATCGGCAGTATGAAAAAATGGGTTTGCAAATTGATTGCAGGCAAATTATTTGCAAAACTGGTGATATAGTCCATCAAAATTGGCTGTATTTGAAACAAATATCACCTGGTTGCAAACAATTTGTCTGCAATCTTTGACAATCAATTTTTTCATAAGGGGTACTATATGCTTCCTCTGGTAGACGCCATGGTTACTGTCTTTCCTATTAAATAATTAAATAATTTAGATTAGTCCGCTTTCCAATTGAGTGTTATTGCATCACTATTTATAGAAAGTATGTCTAGTGTTTACCTGATTTTTATCTTAGGGGGTATTTTAGCGTTGTACTTCCAACCCTCACTTCCCTGTTCTCATTATGGAATAAAGCTATTATTATTAGTATTATAATGATATCACTCATGTATTGATATCAAAATCATCAATTCCTGTCACCAATCACCAAATCCTGTGAAAAGCGCAAACCATTGAGACCGAATCAAAAGTTGTGCTATTTTCAGGTTCTGCTAAAGTGATGACCATGTACACCGTGCCGACTGAGTTATCGCTACTTAAAGGATCATCGCGATATAGATGTACGCAATTTACAGGTTTTGTTGTATACGTTTTCAATAATTTCGAATTGTAATCACTGTTTTACCTAGTGTTATCATTATACCCCATCCCCCTTCATTTAATGCAGGCATTCATGTAGAGGAAATCCTGATGGTTTGGACTGCACAGTTCGGATCTTGGGGCTTTCCTCTACGTGAGTGAGCAACACTAATGAAACATTTCATGATACAATTCAGTCAAAAAGAAAAGAAATGACATTTTGTTTAATGGCATCCTCACAATTTCCCAAATGGTTTAAATTTTTCCAGCATATAGCACAGTCGATGTTTTCTACAGAATTTTACCTCAAGGAACCTAATGAAACCTGCAGAATTAACATCATTTAGAAAACTGACTGTGAAAGACAAGTGACTCGTTGAAAATCCATGTAAAAGAGAATGTGTTGCCAAGACCACAGAATACATACATAAATACCAAACAAAAGAGGAAACAATAACCATCCATCAAACCGAGTGCTTGATGCAAGAAATGCAAACCAAAATGGCTCTTCTGTTGAGCTTAGCACCTTGCTGAGCTTATTAGAATAACATGCACAGGGCTGAGCCGAGCTCATTGCCATTCAAGGAGGTGTTTATCTGCAAAAATGCTGAGTTTCTGAACGTTTTATTTTTGTTGATAACCGCGTCGCCAAAGCCTATTCGTCCTGAAAATAGTCAGGCAGCTCGTCTATTTCAGAAGCTCCTATGCTCCCATAATAAACCACTTAAACCATGCCAAGAAATATTCAAATCGCACAGCAGGCCGGTGCAAGAAATCTTACGAAAAATGCTGATGTGATTGATCCTCCATTCAACAACCCGAATGTGAAGATTCGTTCCCCAACTGCAATTCACCCAAATTTAATCAATCTAAGAGAGGGCCAGACCATAATTGGATTTTTCCCCATTCCTTTTCATGATTTCTGCGGTGAAAATACATTGTAGGACAGCCGAGATAGGTATAAAAAATATCTGACAAGATACAGCGATGCCCATTCTATGTATTGCAATAAAAATTATATCCTGACAAATTACAGGGTGCATGCAAAAAACTTAAAATCTCACTATAACTTATATAAAATATGTATTGTGCGCCATAAGTTGAAAAAGTTCGAATTACACCAAACTTGAAGGTAAAAACCTGATATCAAAAGTATTTACAAAACATCCTACATTTTTAATTTAATAAGAAGGGTTAAACCTACAAAACGCCAAATTGACAAGATTTAACGACCCTAGTGATCAATTTTGTTCAATTTTTACTGATCTTCATTGTTTAAAATTTTATAAATACTTAAAACATTAGTAATGGACAATCTTATAATTGTTTCGAAAAAAAATGTGGGTATACATGTATTCTAAATGGAGGTCTAAAATGTGATGTTTAATTTAATGTAGAAGTATTTTCCTGAAAATAGACACTATCTCCCCTACCATATAACATCTGTTTGCTGACTGTTAATTATTACAATTTTACATATATTAAAAAAAAAAAAAATAGTATGCACAACACGTTTCTCGTGATAAAACTTTGCAAAGACGGGCAATATAAAAGCACCATGTATTGTTTGCTCGGTATTAAATTCTCAGACCAATAACGCATGAAAATCCAATACTTTTCTCATAAATTCCCAGATGATTTCGAGATTGCCAAAGCGCACGATTTATCGCAAACATATTCAATCTACTTAACAGGTCTATACATTTGGCCACACATGTAATGCCGCCCATTAAATTTATTAAATTTAGGAAATGAAACACTTGATCGTAGCTGCATGAAATGAGGAAAACACGTAACAAGGTCAATTCGTTTAACTCTTTGAAATCTAGAAATGCACATTAATCAAAAATCCAACCTCTAACCTCTGATATTGTACATTAATAATTATATACAAAAAAATACCACACATACCTGTATGATATTGCAGCATGCCATCCATATAGTACCGCGAGGGCTTGCAGATTGTTCAAAAATTTAAGTTCTACATACTAATTTAAAAGAGAAAACATTACAGAATTAATTGAGAAATTTATAACAATTTACATTAGTTACGCTCACGTTTAGAATCTTAGCCCAATTATAGCCAAATTCGGCTTAATTCGTAGTAACGTTGGCTGAGAGGAGCCCCTGTCGCTACGAATTTTGATGAAGCAAGCCATTACTACATAATTATTGGCACCACAATACAAAATATCACAAGGCTAAGTTTTCTAGCTTGAATACATGCACATTAAATATGTATGGTGCGCCATGAGTTGAAAGTTTGAATAAAACCAAACAAGTCAGAAACAGATTAAACAACCCTAGATCACTAGGGTTGTTAACTCTTGAGAAAATTGAACAACTTGTGGTCAGCGATTCGCCTAATGGATACATTAAGCCTGTAAAATGCAATTACATGTTACTGAAATGCAATTTATAAAACATTTATAAAATGCTCAATTAATCACTGATCAATAAATACGTAATATTCTTAAAATTAATCAATAAAGTTTGGTAGAATCCAAACCATAAAAGCTAAAATCCATCTTTAGCATTGAATCATGTACCCAACAGACATACACAGATAAAAATTATTTTTCACACAAAGTCTTGTTATGCTAGGTTTAATGAATACATGTATGTGTATATATATTATATATACGTTATTTGAAACTATTGTAATATATATATATATAAATACAGATAAACATAAACGACATGTGTGTGATTCTCGTGCAACAAACAAATGTAATGCATATGAATTACACATGAGTGCAAATTCACGTTGTATGCAACGCATCTTACATGTTAATTCCTACCTATACACTCTTAAGGGGTTCTCCACTGCACCCCTTAACAGTATCTTAAAAACTAAAGCAAATCTTACGAACTACAGAAATGCATACAGCAAGCTTTACGCATTTTAGAAACGATCACGATTAGAAAGCACGACTTGAGCTCCAAGTCGCACTTAAGTTAAAAAATTAACGCAGCGCCAGTGTTTCTCACATTGTGTACATCATAAAACAAACACTTCAAAATACAATATATTCAATAATAAAAAATGCTCTTAAGCCAGTGATTCTTAAGGAGGGGAAGTTTCTGAAAACAAGTAACAACAGCAGCAACAACAGAATAAACACTCAGCTACCTAGGTTTCGAACCTTAACCGCTGCGCAGGCATAACCCAGCCTTAAGCTATAAGTTGGCAGCAACTAAGGGGCGCTGCCAACGTGTCGCGAATGTAACGCGGTTCTCGTGGGGTGCCCCCACTCCGGTGACAAGGTTCCCCCCGGCATTTTAGCACAGTGCTGATGTACCTAACCAGGACCAGGGTCAGAGGTCATTTGTTGGGCCGGGAAGAAGGCCCCCATGTGGCACTACCTTGGAGCACCAGAGATGGGGCCCACGAAGTTCGAGGGATCGTGTACGTGGGTGTTGAAGTGACTGTTGTATGTTCCTAACCAAAAGTGTGTATCGTGTTTGTGCGTGCCTCTGTACAATGGCACGCGTGAATGTATATGATAAAGTTAAATTTGGGCAGAAAAAAAAAGGGATCGGGGTTTAAGGATCCACTGCAAACTTTAAAACAAAAGTACATTTTAGCAATATGAGCAATAAAGTGGCACAACACTGTACATTTTCCAACTAATGGTCCTCCTGGATGCTAAATAAACAAGAGAAAGAAACCCTGACAGAGCCTTATATTGTTCCATAGGAACTTGAGAGAAAATTAGCTAAGCCGGTGGAGACGGCTGTGGCCAACTCACATCCACTCTAAACTATATCATTGTTAAATTATGGGCTCTGTTCAGGGGCGAACCACTGGCTTGAAAAATGACACTTAACAATAGACGTACACAGACAAATGAATAAGGGCTTCTCCCGGGAGGATATTAATTTAATGATTCCAACGCTCAAATAAAATTATTAAATTTAATTTGAATTTAAAATTTACATTTTACTGTTGATATTTGTTTAAACTATATTATTTGCATAAAAACTTGAAAATCCATCTTTATAATTATATAATGTTTTTCTTAATATTGGTATATAAGATTTAGACATTTCAGTTATTGATTAGCTATTATAACTCAAATCAAAGTAAATTCAAACATTTAAATCTAGAACACCCCATGACGACCTGCTTAAATTAACTTGACTAGTTATATATAACTGGGCCCCTTGGGGAAAAGGTCATCGCTTTGTACGTACTACTTGTTTAGATGTCTTCAACGAAACATTCCTCACGAACAGGTCAGCAGAGCTTCCTCTCGCTGCCTCTGAAACATGGAATGATCGTCTGAAGCGAAGTGGTGGCATCATCTGTGAAAAGAATTAAAATATTTTTTTAGAATTCAAGAACAGTATACATTAGATCAGTTTCCGAATTCTGTTTTGTCAGCATCAGGACAAATGCCTGGTTATGTAAGCTCAGAGCAGACAGGTTCTTGTTTGACCAGCACGTAACTACACTGCATGTCATTTTTTACTCTTTAATACGAGTAATCCACAGGAATTATGCAGTTTACTAATTGGAAAATGAGGAATTGTCATGCGTCTTACACAACAGCACGTCAGAAGTGTATAAACCCTGTATGCTCATGACTTCCATCTGAAATTTGTCCAAATTTTATTTATTTTAAGAGAAGACCACAATGTATTTACCATATTTGGATGAGCATAACGCAACTAGCTGTCTTCGACGTGCAGTCCCCTATTATTCCAGCACCGGAGGGTCGCCACCGGGTCCAAACCCCTACTGCCCATCTCTGGTCAGCAAAGATCTGGGATACCGATCAGCCATAGGAGATCGGCACGGTTCCCCCCTCACGCACAAAGGTGAAAGAGGTGTCGCCTCGGCGTGTCATAAAACTGATGGGTACACTAGGAGAGAACGAGATCACGAAAGACTGGGCCATCATCGGCGACTCCTCATCACCCGGATAAACCGAACTCAGAGGCTATGTCTACCGTGAGGCTTTCCGGATCCGAATATCCGAAAATCTAAAGTTCGTGACCAACAGACTCCCCCTCCCTTTGGCCGCTACCGGAATCATCCCGTGTATTCCGATAGCTGTGGCAATGCTGGAATATAAAGATGCATGAGGCATCTTTTGCAAATACAAGGATGGGGACTGACACATCATCCATAATGGGCCTAAGGGCGAAAAATTAAAAAGCCATTAGGACCAGTCACCCCAAGTGATCGTAAAGAGAAAAGCAAAGGGAATATTCAATTTAACTCAATACCCTACAATTAGCAAATAATTGCCATTGGTAGAGCATTCCAGGATGGAATAGACGAAGTAGTAGGATGGGCATAGATTACTTTGTGAAGGACTCTAGGTGACATATCCTTATTTATTTGAATGGTCCATAAATTTATTCACTTTAATACATTCTTTGTGCCACGAAGATGTACACTTTTTTAACCATGAAACAAATTTGTCATTTTGATACACTGTGCCCACTCGTAAACGAATTATATTTTGAAAACATTAAACTCAATGAAATCGATTGTTGACTGTCAAATGAAGTATTCTGCATATTGTTTTCAATTTTCAAAATTTCTCTATCTTTTTCAGAAATGTAATAAGTCACCTCGACCTGGGGTGACTTTGGTCAACGTCTAAAACACAGGGAAAAACCATGAGCAAAGTGCTCAGAGTGAATGCCACTATTAGTTTTATTAAGTGGTTTAAGTCAATTAAAATATTTAAAAAAAATAATCAAAAAGGCTAATTTAATTACTATTTTGACAAGTTTCATGTAAAAATGAACAAAACTAATTATATTTAGCAAATTTTAGTGAAAACTACTCGGTCAAAGTCTCCCCAAATTATTTTTTAAAATTGAAGTTTTACTAATTTCAGCAAAATTACGTGAAAAATAAATCCAAAATGTAAAAGTTGAGCACTTTAACTTAACATATTCACAAATATAATATAAAATTACAATAATTCTACAAAAAGTATCAATATTGACCAACAGGAAGGTTATTGGAACTAGTTTTCAACCTAAACATACTGTGATAAAAATGCTGGTGTGATGCCAACTTCAGCTAATAAAAGGTTATAACAAGCATCACAAAAAACAGTAGTGTTATCTAAAGGTGCGTTTACACCGCGCGAAAATGGAAAACAAGTTAAACGAAAACCAGACGACTGTGGCAAACGAGAAAAACGATGCCTTAATAATATATTGCACAATTTGAACAATAAAATGGAAAAAGAGGGGTGGGGGATTATGACCATTTGAATCTCTTTCCATGAGGTGGTCAAAGTCACCTCATTCGACGTTTTTGAAAATAAATCCAAGACCATCATGTGAAAAACATGTCACACCAGACAGGAGCACAATATTCCAACATATGAAATAGTAAACTAAATAATGAGTACTTACGTTGATTTGAGTTCTGATTTACCACGTCGATGTCTTCAGGTTCAACCGCTCACGTGTTGTCCCCAGGTTGAATGAAGTGATTGACCAAAATGAGAGGTCATCATCATTTTTCACAAGTTCATGTTAAAATCCTCCGAACAGGATATTCAAAAGTGTTCAAAATCCGAGTTTTCATTTTTCACTTTGCTGACTTCGGGTTCAACCACGCCCGGTCATCCTTAGGTTGTATTATGCACGTGATGGACCAAAACAATTTAAAATGATAGTATATTGCTGCAGTCTTCAGCACAGTTCATTATTGTCAATATAAATTTCCCGCGTCGGTTTTGAAGGTTCATCAACGTATGATGCAGTAGATCTAACTTTTCTCCATAAAGCCATCCATTATATGGTGCATCTATCAAATATTTAAAAAAAATTGAAATTTAATTTAAATACTGGAATCCCTTGAAAAAATAACCAGAAAGCAAACGAAACATAGGAATTCTATTACATGTGCATGTATAAAAATAACAAATTTGCATGTACTTTAATCTCTGAAACATTCCCCAACATATGGCATTTTTAAGATTTGACACTTGAACATCATCAAATGCAGTTTAATCTCAGTCCCTCTTTTCGAATACAGTTTGCGCTTAGTAACTAATTACGCACGAAGGCGAGTCGGCCTTCCCTAATTGTAAAACATATACCAACGGACAAGAAATTGTGAACTTCAGCTACCTAGGTCTCATCAAGACAGGATATTTAAATTAGTCCGATTCTTGGAAAAACCCATTAACCTCCATTTTGCAATGATGGTCCATGGAAAACTAATGGCTTCTCGACTCTTATTGGCCAAAGTGCTGAAGACCACCAGTATATGAGAGGTTCTTCCTCAACAGAATCCTCAGAAACATGTAACGTGCATTCTACTCGAGACCACACAGTGTACATGTTCATTTGTCACTCCATGAATACATTTTTTTATTTCTTATCAAATTCAGACTCTGGTTTTACTCGGTCACATCTCTCCTCTCGGTACAGGTTCTCCACCAGCGACTACTTGGGCAACTAACTATATATAGTGTTCCTTCAAGTACCATTTCTCCACGTGCTAGAGGTTCCTACTGTACATTCGGTCACCTCGACATCGGTTCTGCAGACAGTGACTATTATTAGATCTACGGTTCTTTAGCACAAGATTTATAAATCACAGAATGGATGTATGTTGGACAAAATTTATTAACATTGTTAAAGTTTAACGTCCCTTAAAATTGATTCCCACTGATTTTTGAGAAGTGATCAGTCCATCTGTCATCAAACGGGAAAAAACCCATCGTTTTTTGTTGCGAACCCAATTATTAATTTTTCCAATGCTTTTTTAACAATAATGCAACTTTTGGTTTCAGTTTTATATCTTCGTAATAATTCCGATAAAGCATTTCCTATTAGAGGCGGGAGTTTCGACGTTCTTCGGTAAAGGAAAAGAGAATAGTAGCAGAAAAAATTTAATTTCACACTCGGGAGTCAACTAAAGTTCAATCAGATTCGGCTCTTCGACGTTGGATTTTAGATTAAAAATACTCGAAAGGGCGGATGGTCAATCGGGAAATGACCACTGGTCTTATTCCGCCCAGGGGTTTACTCACGGTTCACTTGACCGAATATCGAATTTTGCAAACTTTCACAAAGCCTATCGAACGACTGTATATATTTTTTCACGCCATTCTATAATCGGACTAGATCTATTTTCATCCGAGGACAAAAAAATGTATAAAATTGAATTTGTATTGGGGGTAGTGCTGCAAAGCAAACTTTTACTAAATATTTTCTGACACTTCTCCTAAACAATACAGATATCCCAGCATTAACATCCAAACAATCCAAAATTAGAAACCATTCACTAAAGATTTCTAATGGAAGGAGATTTCGGAGAGAAATTGACCTGTAATGTGAAGATTATATTGCAAACAACAATTTTCATGCAAGATAACCCCCGTCAATACGTAATGAAGTTGACGGAATACAGAATATGCTTTACAATAGAGGGATTGAGCACGCCTCCCTTAATGCCCCGTCAACTGATTTACCTTAACGAGAACGCATTGGAAAAACGTACAGTGCTGTCAATGTGGTTAGCATTAAGGGAGCAGTAAAGGAGGCGTGCTCAATCCCTCTATTAGCTGAAACTAATAACGACATTTATTTTATTCTATTGAAGATAATCATGTTCTGTCAAAACATTGTAGACGTCAACTGAGCCATCAACTGGTGTTATGTTGTAAAAAAGATTCTAAAGCTAAATTGCTAAATCTTAGTGAAAATTAAATAGTATTGCGGCATCCCAGTTTGAGAACTTATAAAGCCTAGGGGATGGGACATTCGATCGTTATACTGAGAGGTATAAGTTTGGACATTTTGGTTAGGACCAGCCATGCACTCTTGTTTGTTATACATGTACCTTGATAGAACCTTGATATGAGACCTTGATAGAAAATAAAAGTGAATCTACTTGGGTCGCATGGGACATTGACTTACCATTAGAGGAATAAATAAGTATGATGTCAATGCTTCTGATATTTGTACATATACATGCTTGGTATAAAACAGTAATATTTGTAGTAGAAATGTCGCAAAAAGGCTACGTAATGTCCAAAATGAGAGCAACTTTCCTTTAAATTAACATGCACAGCCAGCTGGTGGCGTCGGGGACCCAAACAAAACAATGTGGCACTCTATACATTAAGGCTGAAATAGTGAATCTAACTGGCCAATAGAGAGATTTAGCAACGTTACACTTCACTACACTATCATATATACTATCACTCCTTAACATCACCTATATATTTATTTTAGGCCTCTAAGGTACTACAGTACAGGTTTTTAACCTTTTTGCAACCATTTTCCCATTCAATACTAAATCTTGTCCATGGCTTCCTTTTAATTTTTTTTTTAATTTTGCGCACTACCATTATTATGCAAGAAATGTGAGTTCTGTGCATAATTTTCCTTGTCCTTTGTGATTACGATATGAAAGTTCATGTAATGTACTAGTATTTGCAATGATTCATGACAATATTAGTATTATTTACAAGGGAAAAATTTTCTGTATGCGATTTTTGATTGCCTTCCACGCCAAGGGGGGTGGGGGCATGCATGGCTCCCAGGTTAAGAATCCTGCACTGTAACAACACTGTATTATGTATATTAAGCTACTGGTATTCCAATATGCATGCTAGTAATTTTGACATACATAGAGAAAAAAAACGTTATATGGTTAAGCATGAATGCCTGGTGAAACCTAGAGCATGGGTCCGTGATACATATCAAAATAATTCCAAAAACTTTTAGGATTTCATCTTTCCAAAACAGCCCCATTTCAACTTCACTTAAAAATCAGTTTTCCTTACAAGCAGGCCCCACGTTTTCATAAAAGAAGCGTGAACACAGTCTTATCATAAAATAGGGGAGAAATAACCTATATAGCGTGGATCAAACCGTATATTACTTCGAAATGTAGTGTATAGAAACAGGGAGGCCAGTGGCGTGGAAGCCAAGGGGAGTCTATTACCAAGTAATAATTTTTATATGCAGCGGCTAAAGGCATACATGTGCAGTATGGATAAAAATGATGGAAACTGGGTGGAAAAGCCATCCACCGTGCCAATATTTCTGATTTCTGAAGAACATCCGTGAAATATGCGAAATATTCCTTTTCTATAAGTCTTGAGTTGACCAGGACTTGATACAGGAATCGCTATGCAAAAATGACGAGCAAACACATAGCACAGCGCAGATATTCAGGTTTCCGTTTAATATATATTCAAATGATGCCGGATTAAAATCAGGTTGCATAATGGTTTTGCTAAAGCCACGTTTTTTTAGATTTTGTCCGAAAATCCGGTAGACTGCAAATTATGCAGGGATTGAAGAATAACCTGAGTGGACAATGTGGTCAATTTAAAGACATCAGCCAGAACGTGTATGTACATTTGCAACATGATGCTCATGTATGCGACATGATTCCATATAATGCATAATGATTCCATTAAGCGAATCGCTGACCACAATAAGCGTTTATTTTCCAATGTATTTATATTCGAGTGTCCGGGGCTAAGCGATTCCGATTACAATAAACGAATGATCACATATCCGTGATCTCATTAAGCGGAGTCCACTGTATTATGGGTATTGTTTTTTAGGATCGCTTCAAACACTTCAAAGACATAGCTTTTGTCAGACAAAGTAATTTGTCACAAAAATTGTTTAAGAGCCAAAACTTGGTTAAAATCCTATGTCACATATAGCCTACATTGTATAACTATAACACGTATGGCTGTACATAGTGACATTTACAAACTAAATATAGGTCTTCTAATCTTTTCTTGTAGAAAGACAGATTTTGATCAAGAACTGTACAAAGCTAATCATGGAATCTTGCTCATAATCCAAAGTGAAAGAATCGTTCTTATATGGAATAAATTTCCAAGAAATGCACGCCTTTAGTATTCCTGATGATGGCCATTAAAAATGGCGAAATTTTTAGTTATCCTTCCCCTTAATGTCAAAATCTTGCCGAAGTTACTGGAATGATGTGATATCACAACATCAGATTGCATTCATTTCACCCCGTTTCCTCCATCCTGATGAAAGGAAAGACTGCATGAAAGGGGGCCCAGCATCACTTGATGACAAAACTTGTCAATTGTCTACCAAAATCTATTTCTTTAAAAGATTGAAACTCGAAAACTAGTCATTGAGCACACATGAGTGCTGATGGCCAACCGCACGTCCTTAGAAATGGCGAAGCATAATTCAGCAGAAAAGCATTCAGTCTTCCTTAACAGTCCACTTTTATCTGCAAGAACAAAAGGGGGTCCCTCGGATAGGCCCTTATCATGTTTATCACCCTGCATTTGCCCTTGCTTCATTTACCCCCTCCCATTGTGAGAGCAACTGGATATCTTTTCAATCTTCTTCCATCGTTAAGCCCAAGCGGGTTCCAAACCCCTTTGTGTCGTCCATGTTCAATGGCAATTTTCTTAATTGAAACGAGATTGAAGCACGGCGGTTTTAAGAAATACGTACAAGAGCTTGGGCTTTTGTAGGCCATTGTTAGCGAATTATTCCTTATGTCGAGCTACGTTCAGCCCTTTGTATACCCAGCACACGATCAGACTAAACACGAAGTGGTATGCAAGAAATACGTTAACATCCACATGATGCTCTTGTCCAACAGCCAACTTTTTGGAGAGGGTCTAACTTATATACATGTAGTTTTAATTGCAGAAATACAGAATACAGTAAACCTGGGGTAAGTCACAATCTCTGCATAGTGACCACTGTCTTATGATGTTCACTTTTCACAAAATGATTCCACAAAATCTGCAAAGGTTTGTCACTGTATACAGGTGTTATCCTTAAAGGAATTAACGACGTTTTCTTGATATAAAATTGGCTAATTTAAAACCAATGAGCTATTTTTTTTATAAGTTAAAAGGATTTGCTGCTTTAATACATGTATAAGCTCAATTTTATCATTCAAGCAAGCTTCTGAATTCAAGAAAAAGTTTTAATCAGTGAGTTTTTCAGCTAAATAACACTGTCCTTTGTAACTCGGCATGTAAAGGTACATACACTTGATCATGCTAGTTTAAACTAGTACATAAGAAACCAACACTGAATGTGAATTAATCCAGGTGCAATGTCCTAAATAATAATAATAAAAAACTTTGGAAAGCTAAATGTTGCAAATATGATAATTAATCCTTAGATGAGATAAAGTAAAAACGAGAAGGGAACGTTATGGAGCTTCAGGATCAAGAAGGTCACATGTAATTCATTAACTGAATGTAACCTTAAAACTTTTCATGAAGACTGATATAATCACTAACGATATTAGAATGAAAGAAGAAACGCAGTAATCTCTAAACCCGCAAAAGTTTGGATTAATGAAGCTTTCAAAAAGAAAAATCACCAGTCATCAACTTGAAAATTTGTTTTCTCAAACGGAAATCTGCATGTACGAGTATGCTGTATATAGGTTATAGAAAGAAACATCTTTAACCTGAACATCAAGTGAATCAGACGACATTATAGAACACAGAAAATGACGTGTCCTTACATGAGGCTTCATTAATTAAAAGACATGGTCCAGCAAGCATGCATTGCTAGCACATTCTTCATCTAGAGCACTAATGAAATGCAAACGATTTAGTACAAATTGTACATTCTACAACCTGCAAAACTTGCTATAAGAAGCTAGGTTCCTCAAAGTTCTACAGGAATAATTTGGGCATCGGTGAACCTATGTTAACAGGATCATGTAACTAAAGGTTGAATGAACTGAACCTGAGCATTACAGAGTATAGAGACCAAACAAACCCCGAATGAAAAATGTTCTACCCCCGCACACGTCAAGCCTATATGCCAATTAATACAAATGTCAACCGCGGAAGAAAGTGGATACAGTGTTTCAAATAACTCTGGTTTCATTTTGCGAAAACAGTGCGTCGTGCCTCGTCCAAGACGTCATCGATGACGTCATTTCCATTTTGATCCATCACGCGACGACATGTACAACCATTAATAGCGACTTATGTTGTCTATTCTGCTAATAGAAACGATATTCTATTTGTGCAAACAATCACGTGGTAAATTAGTCTTTATACAGGCTTTGATTTAAAAACAACATGATGACGTCATTAATAATGTGCAAATGTCAATTCAATATCACAAATTCATGTTATGGCAGAACATATCTTTATGCAGGATGCCTACGAGGATGGTGAGCATGTGGTGGTATGGCGACTTTGTGGCAAATGGCACGTGGTTGCAAGTGGCGATCCTATTAACTTGCACGCACTTGCCTCGTGCACATGGCATACGCTGCAAAGTCGCCTTATCACCACATGCTCACCACCTTAGTGGGCACTTTACCTTACAAGTTGTATCAGACAAGCCATATACTATGTTCCACACATCCAGTCACACCCAATTAAATAATTTATACATGCATGCTGTTGACAAGACCACACAGTGCAATATACAGCAAGTTATTGTCAATGCCATCATAAGCTGCAGTGTATAAAACGATTATTTCGAACTCAAGAAACCATGTAAGAATTTTCCGCTCTCAGAAAGTCGAGGGTTTTAGTTGACTTTCTCCGTGACGTCACGTCTAAACTAAACTCGTGACTTTTAACATCCAGTGACGTCAAAGACGATGCTTATTAATGCCTGGAATTAGCCTGCATTTATAATGAAGTGAGGCGTAAATTAGGAAATTAATTGGTGCCTGGTGCAGGCCCACCACCATACCAAATGACCTATAAAAGGAAGGCTTTGCTTGACTTTCTTGAACGAAATGGGATTTTGCTGATGAGCAACATCGCGCCAAGTCAACAAGCAGCGGGTTTGTCTATTTATTGCGCGTTTGCCTCTAATGAAATTCAGATGATTTGTGGTTGGCAAGTTATGAGCAGTTTTTCGAGCCGTTAAGTAATTATCCCAGAGTGTGAGGCTTTCTTAAAGCTCAACTGAAATCATTTCAAACGAGATTTAAGCATACGTATGCTTAATAGGTTAATCTACAGCTAGATGGACCCAAATGGTAAAAAAATCATACGAGATATTATCCCAACTGTAGTATAGGTGTTTTTTTTATCAAATTTACCCAATTGATACATTTTTTTCTGATAGCCCCCAGAGACACTTTCTTAGTTTAAAAATCAAAATCAATACAAGAATAAGTAATGAAGTTTAATGAATAAATAGTATGCTTTACAGAAGCTGGTATTAATAACAAAATTTATTTTATTAATTCTATTAAAGAGAAACATGTTTGTCAAAATATTCCTTGGTGAAGTCAAATTATCCTTGACCCCCTCCCTCCCCCTAGTCAAATAGGGTCATCATTCACCCACCTCAGCTATTGACGTTATGTATGGATGACCCCTAAGATAAAGGTCCTACTGAGGAATTGTGACTTATACCAATGGATAATCCCGCGATAATAGGCCATAATACCTGAGTAAGGGAAAGTCATCTAGGTAATAAAATCAAACACTGGATAAAAATGGTTGTTGTGTTGACAAGACTCCGCCATGTTGTAACCCCCCACGCTTATTTCTAAAAATGTTAAGAGATGAATTTTTTGCTTATCCTCTCTCAAGTACATTTTCTGCTAAAATAAAAACGTGCTTTGATTTCACGTTTTCAGCGCTACAAATAAGGTCACGGGTGAGCTATAGCAGCTGACTCAGCAACCATATTTCACGAGCTCAACGGTAATTAGTGGCAAGAATTAAAAGTGATAGGGCACGAAAAAGATATCAAAAGCAGTTAACGCTACCGAGGGAAAAAAAATCCCAGCCTATAACAAATGTGTTTTGCCATCAAGCAATAAATAGGTCCAAAGGCATGGACCAAGATACAGAGTTGCAATCTTCGGCACCTGCAACTTGATTAATGGCGGACATTCGTTGTCACAAATTCCGCTGTTGCACATATTCAAGAGAGGACGAGCAAGTCCATTTGCGGTGTCCAGCCACCAAATACCACGTTTGGCAATTAACTATAATGTCCGAGATTGAAATTAACGGAAGAGAAGACAAAACTCCAGAAACTGGAACAGCTAGGAATGAACACTTCCATATTTTTTTACAAAGACAATATGGCGATAACGTCGACCACATTTATGAACACGGCCAAAGGGGATGGGCAATTCGTTCATTATACCGAGAGGCTAATATTAAAGATGCACACTGTTCGTTATATATTACTTTTACCATGGTCTCGAGACCTTAAATGAAAATAGAAGTAAAATTACTTGGGTCTCATCGGACTCCTGACTTACCAAATAAATATGATGTCCGCGCGTCTGATCTTTGTGCATGTGCATGTACTGTATAAAAACCGTAATATTAACACTTGAAATGCCGCAAAAATGATACGTAATGTCCAGAAAAATAGATCAACTTTCCACTAAATTTACACGAAATTATGATACTTGTGTACTTTTCCGTTTTTCTTTTTTAATCAAGACGTGTACGTGCATGGCAAACCGTGACAGGCACTACTATTAAATTTCTAAAAATCGTTTTTTCTAGTTACAATTAGTGACCTCTGTCCGTGATCTAAACAATTAATCCCAAGGTCACATTATGTTTGGGTCCAAGAAGCCTGTAGCAACGTCACTGAAATATCAACATGCACAGCCAGCAGGTGGCGTTGCTAGCTCGTCGGGAAACCTAACAAAACGATGTACCACTCTACATTTGGCTGCAACTGACCACGTCGTGACCTCTGGCAATGACTTGAGGTCGGGCAAGAATAATTTGAAAACAAGCAAACAAAATAAGTATAACAGAGAACATATATTGGGGTAACTGTACCATTAGAGAACCATGGGAATTGATTCTCAATGCTCCAACATGTAACCATGCATCCTATAAGGGTTAAAACAGCGTATACGCATGTTAGAATAAGCATAGAAATGAATTCCTGAAGTCAGCGTTTCGATTGGATTCCCGATGGCAGAAATTTCAGATTTCCCAATCAAAACGCTGATTTTAGGAATTCATTTTTATATGCTTATACATATATTTATTCTCCCATGCTCTACGCTGTTCTTACCCCAAGTATTTTTACAGTGCTGCTTATATCATAAAATAAAAATGGTTCGGCCACTATAAACTACATGTACAGTATATAAATGTACATGTAACACAATACAAGTAGGCTATACATCAACCATCATTTTGATATATGGTTACAGTAGAAAAGTCATTTCCGTTTCCCATTTATACATGTATACAGTATATGGCCAAAGGACCACCAAGATTTTAAGCCCACCGAATATCATTCCATTTCAGTCAGAATTAACAATTTCGGAAACCCATTAAAACTTCTCGATGCAGTAAATCACAAATAATATAATTCATCAATTCGGATTTAATGTGAAACCTCAAAAGTGCGATGTTGAATTTACATGTACAGTGTATACTTTCCCGCGCTTATTAATTGTAATGTGAACTCGACCGCTTAATGTGATCACGTTTGTTTCAGGTTATTTTGAAAATAATACCCGGGCGACTTTAAGATACGAATAACAAGATTTACATTTATGGAAATTTTACCTCAAAAATTTAGTAAAAAAGCACAGACATCTACACTTCTTGAATTAAAGAGTCTGCATTTAACGTCGGCAAAACGAAAAAAGCATCTTTCAACATAAATGACAAGCTTCAGAAATACTAGTATATGTTTTGTTTTGTCATTCCATAATATTTCAATTCCAGCGATTCACTGGATTTATAAATAAGAGAATTAAAGTCGTCAGGCACCCTATATACAAGTTCCTCAACAACCGAAATATAATAGCGCTAATAAAAAATAAGTTTGGCAAAAAAGTAGAGTAAAATATGTAGGTTGAAGTTGGATGGAGCAAATGAAAAACAAGGCATTTTGACAAAACGTGAGTTAGAATATTTTTAAGTGCATGTAATCTAAAAATAGTTTGCGGGCGCCCTCATGCGGCAATTGACTGATGGGATTTGCTAAGATGAACCCGGGGTTATCCTGGAACCGTTATGGGCAAAAGCATGGCAAAAAAAAAAACGGCTAAGAAAAGCCCGGAATGGCAATGCCAAAAACGACAGTGACCCCGATGTGCCATTTATGTCACTAATTATGAACGAAATTTGAACACCAACTCATACACTTACAAATAAAACAGGCCTCGTCAAAATTTGTGAAAAATGAAGACACCTGCTTGCTTAGGCCCAGTTCCAAAATGTAACAAAAATGTAAGAGTATCAGTTTTCCTGCCAGGTATCACCATAACATGATTCGTAAATACTCGATTAAACCATGGTCTCGAATAAACCCCCTGGTCATTCACAAGGGTGTAGAATACCGTGCACGTATCATATGTAATTCAAATCCATTCCATTAATTGCTAATTAAATTTAATGTAAATTGTCCTGATTTTTATATGAAATCACAGGAAGGGAGTATTCATCTTAACCTTATACTTAACCAAAGCACGGTGCAGCCTTGTCTAGCTATAAACCAATATGAAACGCCCCTCGGCACAACTTAAAATACCTGTTCACATCCCATGACCTTTGTTACTGGGAATTTCGATGCAAAGCAGGCACAAGATCCCGTGTTTACGCTTTAAATTACCCGAATTCGGGTGTGAGGTGCCATGTTGACAAAAATGCTAAACCATAAACCACCTTTTTACGACGATCTGGGGGTGGGAAAGGCGGGGGAATAAACAAATGGCCCGATCCCAACCGCGCGAGCTTGCATTTGCAAACAATGCAGAAACATTGTTTGCTGATGGGATAGTTCGTGCTAAGGACTAGAACAGGTTAGTTAGAAGTGAGGTGCGTTATTTTGGATGCAAAAACTGGAACCCAGTTGCCCCATCACGTACAAACATGTGCCCGGAACGAAAAACGCAAAACTCGCGCTTTTTTTCCGCCTTGAAAACCAAACAAAGCTCTCATTAATTCGGTGCCTTCAAAAAGTTCGTTCCGATGCATGTTTCGTTTCGAGGGGTGACCACGGAGGGCACCCCCAGGAACCCCGAACACCCCCTACCTCATTTAGCTATAAGGTTCCCACAGCAGCGCCATCTGACGATGGTGACTGAAATGGGACCGACATTACTAGATATTTTCGAAGCTTTAATTTGCTTGAATACTACGAGCTAAAAAGCAAGTTTCATCTACAACAAGGCTTAAGGGACTCCCAAAAGACTTCCATCAGAATTTTCCTTCTTCCTCCAGTAGCGTTGCCCTCATTTTTCTCATTAGTCTCGCCCACTAGGTTCCATTTCCGCCGCCATCGTCCCTTAGTACTGCTGACAGTTCTAAAATTTATCTGGTCACTAACCGATATCAATAAATCGAGATGGAATCGAGTAATCTGTCCGCATGGTCTAGCGATCCTCCGAACCGCAAGAGGAATCTCTCCCCCGGCACCACGGATCCCGTTCGGGTGTGGGAATCTGTCACGTGCCACCTCCCCCGTCCATTCATCACGGGAGTGGCGTGGTGGTCCCACGGATTCCGCCCAGGATCCACCCAGAGATGAATGGTCGAGAGCGGCTCCTGACACCGCATTACAGTTGCATCTCACGTGCGCTTCCGGGGGATTCACTGCTGTCAGGCCGCCATTGAGCGCCTGCGTGCAGGTCCCTGGCGTCTGCTGGCTTCGCAATTCAAGATGGCCGCCAAAAGAATAATAGGGTTGCATGGGAGAAGTAACTTCTGAAGCCACATGCTCCACAAAGAGTTTAGAAGGAGCCATCCTTGTGTTGATCACAATACACGATCATCAAAGGTTGTTGAAAATCCATACAGTATACTCATTCTGTCAAATTGTCCTTGTCGAATCCTTGCATGGAACAATTTCATTTTATCAGAAGATCACTGGAATCTTTTATACAAATCTTCAAGATGTCATTTCGTCAAAGAAAATGGTGCTTTTCTTGGACAACTTACATGCCATCATTCCATGGCCAATGCAATCATGATGTCATTTTGTTAAAATGGCAGTAACCAAATTTTGTTAACAACTTAGTTCTTACAGCTATATTCTTATAGCGTTATTTTATTTAAATATGTCATCAAGTGACTTTGGCGAATCAGTTATGTTGTTATCACGATAGTTACAGGATTTATCTTGTTTTTCTGAATTTGCCTGGTTTCAATCTTTTCAGAAAAAAACATAAGAAAAGAATGTTTCTGTCCATCTCAAGATGAAAGTAGATTTTCGGTCAAATCAGATACCGTTTCTGAATAACCTCTCTGATAAACTTTTTCTTCATAGACTACACAACTAAACATCTCACATTTAAGCAAATTCACGAGTTAGAGTTATAACAATGGCAACATTTCCCCAAGAAAGTTACTGTATACTATCAGAACACCATTCTGTCAATACAGCCATGATGTTCTTCTGATAAAAAGCCTCTGCCAAAACTCCCATTGTGCACTATGATACAACACAAGAAATATCATTTTGAAGACAGCAGTGATATCTTTCTATAAAAGTAGGGGTAC
>JAQGCC010001117.1:0-26517 GCA_034698905.1 Xestoiulus laeticollis | reverse complement strand
ACTTTTACAGTTTTTTTTTTTTATTTACAGTCCCCTATAAATGGGAAAATTATGAAATTTTGATCATGTAGTAGCTAAAAAAATACTGCATTTTTATCAATTTTTATTTTTTTATTATAACGAGTAGTTTTTTTTAAAAGTATGTTTCAAAATTTCCCTCATAGCAAAATATGCAGTTCAGAGTCAGTTCAGTTCCCCCTTAATTGGATCACGTATAACAGAAAATGTAGCCTGACACATATAAGAGAGAGGGGAGATTCGTATATTGAAATTTGGTGTCTGTAAAGTTGCCCCCCAGGAAAACTCCGCACACTCAAATTTGGGTAATTTGGTTAAGGTTTGGTTAGCTGTGGGCTATTTTTCTAGAACTATTAAAATTGGAATGGTTAAAAATTTTTAATTCTCAATTTTCAATGAAAAAGTCAGTTTGTTTCAATTAAGATGTGATTGGGTACTGATTTTTTAGTGTACTTGCAGAAAGCTCGAAATGGTCCATTGCTTAATCTAGTCTTCCATTGCTTAATTGAAGTATAGCACTTCCCATTATCATCAACAAATAAGATTAAGAGATTTCTGAGACCCTCTGTATATTGGATTTCTTCTACCACATCAATAGCCTTTTACTTCCAACGCCCTAGTATTGTTGATTATTTGATTTCTTAGGCTTTGCAACCTTCTGCCTAGTGAGACCAAAGGATTTTTGGGCTTTCGATAAGGTTAATCTTGAAGTTAATTGGAATTGTTGCTCACAACGGCTATGATTGGTTGATTTGAGAGCTGCGCTAAATAAGATTTATTTTCTTACCCCCTTATACTTGAAAACCTTATGAAGCCTGCATGCTTTACTTAGGTGTCCTAACTCCTGAATTTGGATGTTACTTTCAATTGGTTTTCAACTTGTTGATATTACACATTAGGTGTAAATTTTTGTCTAAACTACATTACTTTATTTCTTTAATTAGACATGCAAATTAATATTCTGTTAATTAGACATGCAAATTCCAGTATGATTGAAGTAAAAGTATGATGTCATAGCAATTGACACATAAAATGATTGGTATCTTCATCAGATGCATCCAGCAGGCAATTAAAATTAAGTTTGATACAGAAGTATTTTTTTTTTCAAATGTTATATGAAAGAAAAGCAATATATCTCTAGACATGCAATATATATACTACGTTTAAAAAGTAATTTTCTCGTTGGACTCTCATGGCGTAATGGTTAGGGTCACAAAAGGCACTTCGTTCAGCCTTTCTAATCTCAACGTGGATCTCCGTCTATCACCAACTATCATTGGATTTCGGAAATATAATGAATTCACGGTGACATAATAGCTGCTATTCATTTTTACGGTTGAAAGGGTTTTGGGATGGTGTGTATGCAACGTGAAATACGACTAGGGCTCATTTTGTCAGAATCCTTAGGATGGAAATTCATGGGCTTGCGTTTCGGGATGATAAATACTGCTTCACTTTCTGATTGCTTTTTTGTTTAAAACTGTCTTACCGAGCAATAAATTAATGTATGAATCTAGAAATCTTTGGCTTCTAACAACAGATTTTTTCAGTGTATACTGAAAAAATACCATTTAAATCGCGAAAAAAAAAACAGGAGAAAAGTTGGCAAATCTGACAAAAAAAGTAGCTGAATTGGAGAGCGCCATATTGAAATAAATACATTCACCAAAACTCGTTGTTTTCAGAAAAGCAAAATAGGAGTATAAGCAAGATTTTAATATTTTGATGAAAATAAACAGGATAAAAGTTGATAAATCAGACAAAAACTGTGGCTGAATTGAAATAAAATCCTATGCAATGTCCCTTGTTTTTAGAATGGCAAGATATGCGAAACATTTTAATATTTTGATGAAAATTAAGGACATGGATTGTTTGGAATATGAAATACGAGTTCAACATTGCAGAATAGCTATTCTTTCTAAATGCATTTCCATTTGGTATACATAAATTCATTTTTTTACTACCATACTCTGTATTATTGTCTGTCGAACAACATACTACTATAGTAAATATATGAAAAATTCGTCAGTAAAGCTATATGAAAACCCACGCAAGACAGATATAGATAAAACTATTCTTAGCAGGCAATTCTTTCGGATTGAGGGATATGAAACTATGTTAAAGATATGCTTATTTACGAGGAGATAAAAAAGAGGGGACCTCTTTTTCCCATATGACATTAAAAAGCACTTCCCCATTTCGATTCAAATGATTTGTCTAACGCTTTTACAACATTGCTGTATGTTTTTTTTATATAAAGGAATCGAGGTTTTGTATGCAAAATATATAGAAACACACGCTTTGAATATCCTTTTAATGACGCCTTAAAAAACGTCTCAGATACCATCCCCTTATTTAATTATAGTAATTATTTAAAATGGATGTAATAAAAATACATAATCAAGTAGGCTACTTTTCTTAGATTTTTTTTTGTTTGGTGATTATTGGACGCATTAAAGGGTCCGATGCCTTTTTCAGCAATAAATCAATATCGTTACCAGAAAAGCATTTAATGCTCCTTCTGCATTACGTTTATTGATGTTACAAACTTGGCATTGGCTTTGCCAGATTTCATAGTCTACGCACGCATGGGAACAACATTGTATAAGCTGCCAAAGTTTACAATAACCTATGGACGATTTTACCATAACAATCCAAGTCTATAGAAACTATTCCTTTGTTGTACATTATGAAAATATAATTCCTTCTTCCTGCTCCAGAAATGCAGGTTTTCCATTGAACCATTATCAAAATTATCTCCACTGTTTGCCTGTTTAAACCTCCTGTCGTCTTTGCTACATACATTAATTTACATTTAATATGAAGTCTTTGCCACTAGGGATACAAAGCTTCTCTTTTGTAATGTCAAAATTAAAATGAAAGCAAATTGCAGAAGTACAAATCGAAATAGACCTCGTTGTCTGCAAAATACATCTCTATGAATTGTGGAAATATCTATTTTAGTCATACATGTTATTGTGTGAGATTTAAAATTGTCTGCATGGATATTTTAATTTTTGGGATGTTCTAGTATTGTACTGAAAACTGATACAGAATTTTTTAAATCATATAAAATATAAATAATGTGAATTGTTTTCATATGTAGAATTTTTAAAGAATGTTTGTCTGGTTTTCTTTTTCTAGCGTTCTGTGAGAATCAGTTCTTTAGGCCATTTTTATTTATCGTGAATATATATTTTTTCTTCATGAGCAAGGTTTACTAACAATATTGTTTACGAAAATTTCATTGTACGAGAGCTCTAAGCTGTTTTGGTAATCCATACTAATTGCAAAATAGCGCATCTTCGCTATATTATTATTGTAAACAGATACATTTTTTTATGAAATCTAGATGAAATGTTTACTATCTGACAGTATCTGTTCCATGATTTAATCCGTTGAGGAGCATCGTCTCAGAAGACTTAGATGGATTAAATTCTTTATAAAACAAGACCAAGGTATCCTGTCAAATTTGGCATGCATTCTAAATGCAAACTCCTTTGTAATAGCAACCTGAATCGAGGGCTTGAATTTCCACTACAGCGTATAGTAATTAATAATAAGAAAACCCACAAGATCTTTAGTCTTAAATTCCTATTTACCGTATAACATGGGGCATCCATTATGAAAATACCAAGCCTAAAGGCATCTAGTTACTCCACTATAGGCAGTTCTGAACTGCTATGGAATTAAACTAATTGGGATTGAACAGCACTAATGGCACCATTTTTTTATCCAACATTATGTTGCTATGTGCTGAAATCTACGGTTTTATACACACGAGCGTTTTTCTCCTGTACAGAGTCAGTACTTAGTCGTATGAAGCCAGATCGCAAGGGTGATTTTTCCCTCCGAGTTTTTCACGGAAGACCAATTAGGTTTTTTTTGGAACTCCTAAATAGAATTGTGTATATAGCTGTGAGTACAACCACCACCCCCAAATGCCCCATTGTGGAGTACCAAAAAAAACCTCAATTATCTTACTATTAGCTTACTAATATACTTTTTTCTGTATTTCGTGCATGGCCATCCTGTTTAGATGTCAGATAATTAGATTATTCATTTTTTTTCATTAGTTTAAACTATTGGTTTCATAAATCCACAGTAGGTTTATTCATTACATATATTACCTAGCTGCATTAGTCTGAAATTTGCTTCCTAACTCGAAGTTAAATGAATCCTATTTATTTGATACCTCCCCGGCTAGTAATTTAAATCGTAATGGCTACGATTTGCAGTATTTCCATGGTGGTTCCGCCCAGATCCAAGTCTCATTTTATCTCAGTCACATTCAGCTTTGTATTATATAGTAATTTTACTTAATTTCTTTTTTGACAGACAATAACTTATAAGTCACACTGCATGGTTTTCAAAAGCAATTAAATCACATCAATCGCATCCTATAAAAGCTTCCGTGTGCCAAAAGCTTTTAATTATCGCCATTGTGAAACCATCTTTATTTTGTAAACCTATTCTGGTTGATTTATTTCTAAACCCAATAAACTCGAGTAGCTAAAGGATATTTAGGCGACATTCAATGCCACAATGCATAGACAATGCATAGCAATACATGTATAGAACACATGAACGGCGGTCTTTCATTAAGATCTTCTATGCATTTATTTTTTTAAAAGCACGGTTGTTTGATATAAATCCAGGCTTCAGATGTTTTCCCCTTTTTGGCTATCTTAACAATGTTCATGAATGACTAGCACATTGAGAATACTTCCTGAAGAGTAAAATTGCGGTACTCGACCAATGGACATCTCAGCTGTTGTTCATATATAGGCTGGACCATGCACTTAAACTCTAGAACTCGTCTTTTGTGGGTCCCAAGTGTATTCTGTAATAAATACAGCCATTTTGTCATAACGGATTGTCGACCTTTTAGGACCTTGATAGCCTTAATCCTTCTATATGGAGGAAGAAAATGTTATTTTGCCATTGACGTGCTATTAATGGAAGTGATCAATGGGGACGTAGCAATAGCAGATGGGCGTAAAGTGTCCGAGCTTTTACTGCATATTATGCGTATATATATATATATATATATATATGTTTCTGGCACCATACGCTGAAGCAGCAACTAATACAAATGGTTTGTGATGCGATGGAAGCAAACTTATCTTGACAACTGAATTCATCTTGTAATTAACTTGAAATGTGCTGATATTTGCCACCACCACCGTGCCAAAAGCTCGATAATCATGTTGGCGTTAACAGCAAAAATCAGCGAGGAAAATCACAAATCCTCGCCTGGATTAATCCATCACAAAAATCACGTTTTCTTAAAAGATTGCTCTTCATTTAGCTGGAGGTGATACATCTTGCAAGTTTGCCAACGCGATGTGTTTTCCTTTCAAAGAAAAGTTATTGTCATATTAAGTTAAAGAGGAAGACATTATAAAATTAAATCTTTCGAAGGGGTTGTAGGAAAAAAAAATTGTTTGAAGCCATATTGATAATGAAATTATGGAACATCCTAATGAGAATGTTCTTATTAAAGTATCATCTCAAATTAAGGAACTTATGCCACGACATTTTTATAAAAATAATGACTTCACACTATATGCAGTAGTCAATTGTAAGACCCAGTTTGAAAATTAGTTAATATACTGATAGTATACAAAAAAAAACTCATCTAGGTGATATTATATGTTTTAATGCCCCAGTATGAAAACAAGTTTAACTGATAGCACAACCCATGACAAGAGAAATGTTCGTTATATTTTCTATCTTAAAGCATAAATTTTTAAGTTTTAAAATTGAATTCCGTTAATTCAACACCATTTTTGCTTGAAATTCACATTGAAAAATATAAACAATGCAAACACAATATATTGTTTGCTATTCAAAATTCAAAATTATATCAAAATTATATATTCAAAATATATCAAAATTAAATGGAATCGAAAATATTTGAATTTTATATTTGAAAACGGTTTTTTTTAATGAAATTAGGGTTACTAAAAATGAAAATGCAAAAATGCATGTTTGAATAACGTTGGTATAGCCTCATATAATAAAGTCCCATTGATATTAGGGTACAAGTTGGTCAAAATTGCTTGTCTCAATAGTTGGCCCCACCATAATCTCATTAATCTTATTATTTTTCTTTATGATACAGCATATTTTTGACTTTTCTCGATAGTTCGTATTTAAGTTTTATAGTGACCAAGAATAGCAAAAATACGAATTGAAATAATACCTATTTACCTACAACTATGCTTATTTTCTTCAATTCATCTAGTTATAATGGTATACATGTGGAACATAGGGCCTACGGGGTTTATAGTGGGTGACGAGCATATGTGGGTGTCTCAAAAACATACAGAGAAAAAGAATATTAGAATTATTTCGACGCCCTCTTTCTTGTTAACTTTACTCAAATATTTTCTATTTAGTTTTCAAGGCTGTATATATACAGTATATGTACATGTATATACTTCAGTATCCCTATAACAAGCAATGTAATCAATAAAGGGTGATTCAGTAAATTTTTGCCATATGTCTCTATAATGGTAAAAGCGGACCTTTGCATATATGCAAAACTCCAATGTTTATTATCGAATAATAAAGTGTTAGTCCTTTCTTTATTATTTCTTAGTGCAATAACTTAGCATATTTAATAACAAAAATGCATAGCATTTTCCTCTTCACAGAAAATATTGATCGCTTTTTATTTTAAATATCCTCATAACAACAGATGTTTGTGTTATATAAAATCTTCTCAAAACCTACTGTTTATGTAAAACCGATGCTAGAAACGTGTTTTCAAAGTGTTCTCTGTCTAATTTATGCTATATAAAGATACCCGTGAATATTGCCTTTATTATCATCCAGTCATATGCATTTTATAGCGATATTGATTGAAATTAATTTGAAAAATTTGGCATCAATTTCTGGTATTCATTAATGAAACAAATTCTGATTGAATTCTACATGCATGTCTCACCTTGTTAAATAATAACTTCTTTCACGGGTTTCATCTTGTCTTGTGCGAAATAATAATCGGACAAATTCCTGGTAAGATAGATATGCATATGTGAGCTAAGTGGATAAATTGCGTGCCCACGCAAAATTTAAAGAGGTTACAAATGAAGGCAATGCAATTTTATGAAGCGCCGTTACGATATGGCCACTGAACACGTGATATAAATGAAACGCCGTTACGATATACCTGGACACTCAGCTTCTAAATTTCAACCAGTTTGAGGATAAATATTAACACGCTGAAATGACGTCACTCGAACTACATGCAAAAGAATGTTAACAATCTGTTGATGGTATTTTCCTTAATTTCATCAGTGAAATAGTCTTGGAGGAATTATCTACATCGGTTTTTGAAATATAGCTACAACAATTTACAAAACTTTGTAGTCCTTAGAGATTTATTTCATGAGGCTATAGATGCAATTTGTCTTTTTCTAACGAAGGTTAAGTCACCATCTTTAAACTTTGTAGCCTTATAAGTTGATAAACGGTATATGAGGAATAAGTAAACTCCTAACTTCTGTTAAGGTGTCTCACCTTTTGAAAAAAGTATGTCAGTCTTTCACAGGGACATAACGACTGCTCATGATCAGGTGATATCGATTTTTGAGAATCCATGATATTCATTGGCTGCTTTGCGAGTGCGTTCATGCCTACAAGAATTCAAAAGATGCTTGGGCTGTAATCATTGGAGCACCAGCATCTGTTGGTTTCGATCCGTGGTTTTGGCAATGGACAATCGACTGGCATCTGAATTTTCTTTCTAACCGTTTGGTCTTTTTTTTTTCTTTGCCAATTCAAGTCTTGTCAGAACTGGAGTCTGTGATCCCATGGCAGAGCAATCCATGCATGCATTACTATGCATGGTCATGCTACAGCTGAAAGACCGATTCAACCAGCCAAAAACACTGAAATCTAACGATGTAACATCTGCCGACTTCGCATCAATGTTTTAAAAGGGAAATAAAACGAATGTTTGATTTTGTGACCTCCCGTTATTTCGTATCATGAAAAAAGGAATATGATACGACGTGCTTAAGGTGAATGAAAAGGTGGTTATACAGAGGAAAACTTCTCTGAAATAGCTGGAAATTTTGAATAAAAATAAATAGCTTTTAACTTGTAGGCTATATGTAAATTTGTCTTAAGTCATGCAGTGTAGGTTAACACCCGACGTTTTGTCGTCAGTCTTGCATGATCATGACGACAAAAACAATCACTGACAATTTAATGTTACATGTACATCCAGGCTTATATATGCCTGTTTCAGTGATCATTAGAGGTCGTGTCGTCATGATCATGCAAGACTGACGACAAAACGTTATGGTCACACCAGAAAATATGCAGTGAAGACAGCTGAATTAAGATAAAAGTATTTCTAAACCCTAGTCTGCGTGTAATATTTTGTCGTCAGTCTTGCATGATGATCATGACGACTTTTTGTCATCAGTGTTTGTTTTAGCTTCATTTTGTCGTCATGTCGTGCAAGACTGACGACAAAACGTTATTTTATTGTCGTGTTATCGAATATATGTGAATGACCTGTAGAAAAAATTAAAATAAAGGGAACATAAATAATAAAATCTAGATGGCGTATTTACGTGATGAACACGCATCCCTAAAGGAAGATGAAATATTTCAAAATATATTATGTTTATAGCTAGGTTTTCTTGTCAACCCAATTATTCGTAGATCATCCCAAATATATTCCATGAATTTTGTTTTTCCCTCGGTGAATATAATGCATTATATGTGACCAAAATTACAACGCAAATGCTTGGCATATATATGTCTGCGTGTTGGAGTTTGACCTATAAACCCCATATACGTACGTTGAAAATGACTTTATATCTAAATAAAAGTAGGCCTGTTTGTCAAACTCTGGGAACAAAATTGAATTTTATACGTTCGCGTAAACTTTCATTCTTTCCTAATCCGCGGCATTTCCCACGGATTTTAAATTCCCTAGTGAATTTCTCCTTGAAAGCAACTGTAATGCCACACATGTGCAATTTCCAACTTTTTACACACTGATGCATTACCAATATAGTAATATTTTTTCTTCTTCTTCCGCCAAGGCAATAAAGCCTTTAAGGACATGCAGCCAGCTTCCCAAATAAAAACTATATTGGAACGCAAACTCGTTACCACATGTGCAAAGTGCATTTTTCCAATTTGCAAACCGTATAAAATCAAAAAATCATTATGGAAAGGTTTCGAACCCAGTTTTAGCATATGACATGCCAGCATGTGTTTATTGGTTGGGAGTATTTGTGTGCAAAAAGGTTAAAATGAAATGGTTTGCATCTATGCTCTTTATACATGTATGCTGCTTTTTATTTATAGATGTGATTTTAGGAGACACTATTTTTATTTCTGTGATATGGAACTATAAAAATATGATCAATGGAATATGTTGGTTGATTGATGATATATGACTGAAAGAATCGAATTCCACGTTTTCATTCAATGTTAAATATTTAACGTGATATCCTTACGCAAATATAGATGTAATCATTTCAATTTGTTTGATTAAGAATTTGCATCAATAACATATTGGCTCAAACCAAATGTAAACATTTGCTTGCAATGTAGGCCTACAATCCCAAGATGAATTGTGACCACTTTGCACTCAATGTCGATATTAGATGTAGTTTTATGAACGCTCTTTTGGCGAACAATAGTTACATAACAAGGGCTTCAATGTCTTGATGAAGCTACTGTATGCCTCCATTACGACTACGCCCCCATATGTACGCTGGAACTTTTTTTTTCCCTAAGCCAGCATCTTATGGTTGGTCTCTCGAGTCTTGTTCCCATTCTAACAGTAAATGAATATACACATTTATAGGACACGTGTTCAAGAAAATACACAACAGGCTGGAGATAAATTGGTCAGTGATTAATGAGGCTTTCTTGGTTGGGTGCCTGATGTAAAAACAGGATATGTCCATAATGGCTCCCAATCCAAATTGAAGAGGAAATATTGTTATCTTTTCTCTATATACATGCATGGAAACATTTTCTCTAGACACTTACGACCTACGTCTTATCAGTCAGTAGCCAAATATTTGGCCTGCTATTGTTTTCTTCACGAACAAATGTGACAGCTAATTTTTCATTTTCTCATAAACACCCTATTAAATTAATACATGTACTTGATATCTGTTAAACATTTTACATATGTTAAGACATATGTGATTTTAATTAAATTGAATTAAACAGTAATATCTTGGGAAAGTGACCACCTTTTCATGGTGACCATTTTTCATAAAATGGTTTTAGAGCAATAGTATGCAATTCATTTCCATTAGGCAAATAAAAGTTCTTTGTAATTACCACTTGTCTATTGTGCACAACAGTAACTAATGTGTGCCATATCTCTTTTGCATTTTTTCCATTGACAATGTTCCTAATATAGTGACCAGGTTCAGTCTGTAATTTGGATAAAGTAAGTTTGGGTGAATCTAGTCTATTCTTTTCATACCAACCAGTAATAGCTTTTGTGTAGCTATTATGAATAATCTTCTTTTGTGCACACTTTCGATGATTGTAAGTTTTTGAAAACCATTAAAAAAAACCAATTTCATTATAAATTTAAAGAGAACTTTGTTTTATAGGATAAAATTTAGCTTTTTAAGCAGCAACACTTTTTAAATATAAAAAAATATAGTTCAACAGTTTGAAATTAGCAGGTTCTGGGTTAACAACATGTCGTTTTCTGAACACATAATATACATGTACAATTGTACAGTGACCAACTTTGCAAATATTTTGGTTTGTCACTTTAAACAATTTACAGGTTTTACTATATCATTACTATGAAGTATTCTTTTAAAAACTGCTGTGTTCCTATGAATTTATTAACTTGCACATTACAATTTTCAAATACCCTAATATGTAGGTGTAAATTCCATGTGTAATTCTAAAATTAAGTTTTCTAATGATGTCAGTAAAATATTGTAAAATTGTATGCGGTAGCTTTTATTGTCAACACAAAAATGAACGCATAGTTAAATTTAAAGCTTAATAATCCTAACTAACAAACTTGTCATCACGATATAATGACACAGTTTTTTTTGTTGACAAACTTCATGTAAACGGTTGTATCGTAATATATTTAAATAGCTATCATTTAGGCATTCAAATCAGGCTCCCATTTAGTCATTTCTGCATCAAGTATTTGCCTCATTGTGTTCAAGTGAAATCTAAATTCCTAACCCACAGGCAAGAGCCAGAGATTAGGCTGTTAACTTAAAATAGTGACATATTAGACTTTTATAAACACGCCGTTCATTCATTCATTTAGTGATGCTGTGGAAATCCAATATCCTCGTATTAAACTCGTAAATAAACAGGAAGGATAAAGGATTTCATATATTGAGAGCGAAATGCGAAACAATTAAGGCAAACCCCATTTGAATTGCTAATGTGTGTTTTAAACAAAGACTTGTTGTTTTCATGCCATGCATTTCAGTTCATTTAATTTAATGGTGAGACATTTTCCATTACAAAAGAGGCAGAAAAAAATGAAGAAAAATCATTTTGAGCTTAAAATGCCATTGTCAGCAGACTGGAAAATCTAATGTAGTTCCCGCTTGCTTTTAAAAAATTTTAGGGCTTCCTGTTGATTCCAGATAACTTTATTATAAAAGTCAGTGTTTTTGAATTAATGGTGTATAATACCACATAAAATTTGCTCAATTATTGTGTTTAATTGATTGAAGTTAAATTTTTAAATAAATGTTTGTGTTAGTAACCAAACTAATGCATTTTTATGGTGACCTTTAAGCAGTGTAGTGATCAATTACTGTTGCAGAATAATGAGCTAATCCATGTCATATAGAAATTTTTAATAAGGACACAGTATAATATAGTTGAACAATGTTACCGCATAATCAGTGCTTTATAAACAAACTGCATACTTTCATCTACCCACTTTGTTGTAATTTGCTAGTCATTTTCACATATCGATTTATCATTAAAAATAATAGCTTGTACATGATTAGCCTAAACTTTCTATAACCAGTGTCTTTAAAACTGATATCCTTATAATTATTAAAAAGAATTGTAACTTTTTAAATACTAACAGTAATTTGCATTATCATAATGTATAAATTATACTTCATATATCTATGTATGAAAAATAACTGCATGTTCTTAAATCCACTTTCTATAACAAGTGTCTTTAAAGTTGATGATTTTATAACTGAGCTTATTTTAAAAAATTGAGGGTAATTACATTATTTAAAATACTTGGTAATTTGCATTATCTTATAAATTATACTAGTGAATTATAAATAATACTAGGTCTATATGAAAAGTTTATTTGGGAGTCAGTATACAAAATTAAGTTAAAAATCTCAAATGATCTGGAAAAGTGAGAATAATATATTTTGTGAGCATATGTTAATACTTTTGAGATTATGGCATGATTGTTTTAATAATTTTCAATTGGGGAGCGATAGGATACTCCATAATCTTGCAAGCAATGAGGTCTCATAAAACGAGATTTTTTTCACTAAGGTTAAAAGAACAAATCCCAAAGTTCTGCTACTAACTTTTGTTTTATCCTCTATATGCCATTTGGAATAAAATCAGTTTTTTCGTCTAATCTCAATTAAGCTAGCCACGGATCCTATTATCTGGCGTCATATACACGAACGAGCATCTGTATGGTTCCATAGTGGCCTCGACTAAATAAATAAAAAAATGCTGTCCTCATTCTCAATTTGCACACGTCTTTAGGGCGAGCCGCTAGGCCATAACATATTGAACAAAACCGCTCATCCTCAAGAATGTGAATTGTCTTGAGGGATATGTAACTGGCATCGAACATATGTCTTGGCACGCTATGGACAGCATCTGCGATAGTATGCACTTCATGCGAGACGAGGCCTCTTGAACACTAGATAAATTAGTAGTTGAGAGTTAATAGTGCCAAAGACCCTCGCTTTCTGATGAATTCTGCAACAAGCCTGTCATTTCACATCAGCTCTTGTAACTCATCCTCATGCACAAAATAGATGGTGAGGAACATTCCCCCCATTAACGATCCTTGACAACATTGATCGGATCCTTAGCCCTGTGAGATTCAAAAGATTATAGCCAATGTTCCCAGAGAACATGCCAAACCAGCTTTTTTAATCAAATTCAACTGTTTCACAACTGATGGAGAAGTAAATGTAGTTTTTTTTAAACATTTTTTCCGTGCAAGCACTGCTAAATCCTTTTTTCAATATTCCCTTCACTGGTTAATCCTTGAAGGATAAACTGCCTGATTTTTCTTTGTTATTTCACATCTTCACTGGATTACTATCACCAGCCACGATGTTTTCTGCTTCTTTATACGTGATAAACTAGTTGAAGTTAAATTTCACCTTTCTTATTTTTGCCACGTTGAATTTTCATCTTAGTTATTGATTTGTTCTTTCAATTTTTTTTTCATGAGAGCTTGGAGAGATTAAGTAATGTAAAAATCACTTTGTGTGTCATATTTTCTTATTTAAAAAAGGGTATTGAGTGCACTTGAACTTATTAGTTTTCTCTAAGGTTTGTAACATCCCAATGTCGATATTAGTATGACTCGTTTTGCAAAATTGGTTTATTGCTGTATGCATGTATATTTATACTGAAATTACCCCAATGAAAATTTAAGTCATTATGGATTTTTTTCGAAAATCAATAATTGTTAATTAAACTTAACTCGCTAAATTTGTTTTATACTGACACTTAATCCGTCTGGATTATTAATTTGATAATATGTTAGCTTGAAAATAATTAAGTTTAGAAAATAATCACTATTCTTCTTCTTTTAATCAGCGATTACAAGCTCCATTTAACAGGACACATTAATGCAAATCGATTATTAAAGAAGTTTCCGAATTTCTGAACACCATTTACGACCAAATACTGTCGGATTAGCAGAACAGATTGCGCAGAAAAGCTGCGCAGTGGGACATGCAGGACATGTAATTTAACTTGTTACAATTATTTTAAATAAGGTATATTGAATTAAATCATGCAAGTAAATAATTATTTACTCTGATCCATTAAAACTTGTGCCTATAAGCGCATTGTCAACTTAATAGATAAGGCCCATGCTTCACTACTGCGCATGTGTAGCACACTAGCGCCACCTGCGGGAACCCTCTCTTATGCTTCCGCTAACTGTCACAGATGGCGCTGCGCTAGCGTACGTTGACCTTGTCTATTGTATATTTAATGAAATGGGCTTTATGTTAAACATCAAAGCTAATAGTGATTGCCCGTTTTCAGGGGCAGCATTAAGCGAATTTTATAGTTTTGGACAATTTACTATCATATCTTGTTTATATCGTAAGGGAAACTCTTAAAAAGATAAAGGGATGTTGGAATGTAGAAATCCAAGTGTATTGTTTATATAATCGTTATTATACAGGGTGGCTCAAAAGTAAGAACCTACTCAATTTTTTTTTCTTAACCGTTTATTGATGTCAAAATTCTGTTTGTGATTAGATAGGTATTGTCATGGGTGCTCTATAACAACTGATATTGTTAAATTTAACCTACGATTATTTTTTTCACGGAAACATAAATTATAACTTTTTAGCCATGACACAGAGGACAAAATCTTCATTTAGGGGAAAGAAGGAAATGATCTGTTTGTATAAAATGGGTTGTTTTCGTCTTTATTGTCAATTATTTTAAGTTCTTACAATGTTTTTAAGAAAATGGGAAAACGCTAAATGGTATAGCTATAATGTATACGCTGTAGTTGAATATATTACATATACAAACAAACCATGATCTTCCTTTTTCTAATTTAAAATGTTGTACTAAATGTCACAGCTAAAAAGTTGTGATTTTGATTTTATTCAAAAATTGGTCTTGGGTAACAATTGATACCATCAATGGATAGAGCACACATGACTTCCTCTACAACCACACTATAGTTACGTTGCACTGACGTTTGAGCAAACCTGTATATTTCGTATTAATGTATTGTACGTACTAGTAGTGCAGCATTTGAACTGTTTGATGCCACGTCGTGGCACCTATTTAATCGATATTTTTTAAAATTTCTAAATAGACCGCATCATAATAGATTTTTCATGTTTCAGAACTGAACGCATAATACATACAGTGAACTTGTCCTTTGATGGATTCAATGAAACGATCTCAATCACAAACCACCGATATTATTGTCTTACATGCTCAGAAAAGTGCATGAAATTCAATGAGTTTCCGGTATCCCTAAATATAATAAACAAAACGCTAAATCGAGGCTTTCAGCATGTTCATTTCTTATTCATCTTCGCCAATGGATTTACTTAAAAATGCATGAACGATGCTGTTGAACTCATCACCATAAATATACCCACCGTGTTTCAAAAATCCATAAGGATAAATTAGCCCGAGCCAATCCTCCATCATGGTAATTATTGTGGGTGAGGCTTATAGTTGGTTCATTCTGTCGATCATATAGGCCATATTCCACTTATGGTCCATATGCGTCGTTTCATCCTCGCATTAGTGCCGATGGCTATAGTCGTTAATGTTCTTAGATAAGTTTTTGCGCTAATTTGATTTTTCTCATAAATTAATACGTTTATGAAATTTTTATCTCTATACTGTTTTATGTATATCTCTAGGCCTGGAGCGTTGTTGCATTTCTTCTAATTATCTTACTCAAGTCTATCATTTGTACAAACCACATACAAATTGTATTTGCATATGGCATTATATGTTAAAAATGTGTTCGTATTTGGAAAAATCCAAAGTGTCAAGCTGAATGACGTTTGAAAAAACAGCTTTTGTTTTATATAATGAATTAAAGTGCTTGAGATTAAAATATAAGCTGCATTTTATGCATTCTGCATGTAGATCTACATGTATATGCTATATAAGAAATCGAAGAATTTACCGCAGCTCGAAAACTGCTTAAGATCGAACTGCTCAGACCAAAAATATTGGGATTGAATTAAAAATAATGTAGTCCATATAACGCTAATATAATTAGATATGTTTTATTTGTAGTATGAATTTTCTTACCGAGAAATGCATTTACGTAAATTTTAATTGCAGTCATTTTAAAATTAAAATATATGGAAATTTATTTTGAATCATATCGTGTTTAACATTTTGTATGTTGCTAATTTTTTCCGTTGTTGTTTCAGGACGAAAAAAACCAAGTACTGACTACCAATGTTTGGCTTGATCAGGTATAGTAATTATTATCCATTCAGTTTTACATATTACAAGCATCAAACGGTCTATAGAGTTCAGTGATCATATATTGTAATGGTGCTTCATTTAATAGACACATTTAGCAAAAGCACACGGTACAACTACCCGATTCGAATCCGTTTCAGAATAATGAACGATGTATGTGCAAGTATGACATACACATAGTTAACGTTATGCATCTAGTATCTGTTTTAGAAGAACGTTTTCGATACGAAAAATGGTGCGTCTTTTAACAATAGCGCCATATGTATGTTCAGTTATAGTTATATCTGCTGACATTCACTCGGCAAACCGTTTACGTGTACGATAAGGGCAACTGCTTAACATACATAATTCCGGTTCGGTTGTGAACGTTTCATACTGTGCATGCGCATTATGAAAAAAGACAGTGCTGCTATTTACGTATCGTATTACGTTGCAGTGCACAATCTCACTAATCACATTCAGGTGGTTGCAAAACTGTGATATCCTTACGAATGTCATCCACTTGACGCGTATCTATCCTACTCGGTTTTTTAGAATTTGAGATGATGGCAAGTATGTCTACATCTGAATTAAATGAAAATTAGATATTTGCTAGGTGAACGAAACTTGGTGCGACTACAGATAACCAAACGTTTTCACTGTGTTAATGGAAATATTCCAACACACTAATAACGGATCCGTGAACACGAATGCCTTGGGATTATACTAATTCCACCAGTTTGAAAATTGCATTTCAATTTACTAACTCGCTCATAAAACCCTAGTTGAATGGCCACGTATTCAAAATTTCTTTAGCAGGTTGTTGATGCGCGTTATCTCCTTAACGTGTTTTATTTTCCCCGTTTCCCAATGCATATTTAATTTAACGAATGGCTTATGTCGTTATATGCAAAATATCTTAAGTCGTTATAAGCAAACTTGCTTAAGTGAAATGCTATCACCACTATTTATCGATGGATTAGTGCATTTCCCAGTATAGGAATGCGATGGTTTTTGGGTCATTTTTTTGTTCCTCTTCCTGAAAAGTACGAAGATTTCTTAATACCAGTTTAGTAATGGTACAAAGTGCAAGTACGTTAACCCCTTCCCTAACATTAACGACATAGGAAGGCATTTGGATGCTTGGTTTATTAGCCATATCCTTAATATGATGGGAGTATAGACGTAGGAAATGCATTCGATACTTAAGACCCGGATCGAAATTGGTATATAGCACCGAGGCGAATAGATATTATTTAGGCCCTTAATATCCCTTCACTGATTATGATGTTCCGGTACCTGGAATATGCATCGTAAAATTTATCTTGGGAATACAGCATGTGTAAGCAATATATAAAGTATTGGAAATGTTACTGCAACGACCCCAATGTACAAGAAGTTTTATTAGGAAATAGACAATACGGATGTAATAATGTTTTTGTTGCGGCATATTTGTCCTCAGTCATAATGGAACATTTGCGACGTGGGAATGTCCGGGAATTGGATAACTTAAAACACTCCGTTATTCCAAACCTAATAAACTTTTACCCGCGAGAGAGTCGGAAATTGAATTGAAATTTGTTCATTAATGCTCATCTAGGGCTTACCTCAATGAACTTTCTTTTGAGATATTAACACCTTGTGAGACTAATAAATGGAAACAATTTAATGCTAGGAATTTCTATAGCTTTTTTGTATAGTAAATTTGAAATTTTGTAATGATAGTTCAGCTTCAATATCACGTAACCATTGGTCTCGTACAACTTGAATTTTTGCTTAGGGTCAATGACCCCGAGAGTTTAAAAAAATTCATTTTTTTAGTTTATGATCCTTACTGTATACTAGTTTAAGAAAATCAAGTTTTCTGGAAGTGGCGATAATGATGATGATGATGACTAATTTTTTCAATGATGAATAGACAATACCATGCCAAAGTTGATTTAACTTGACATCTTTTCTGAAATTTTTTCATTGTTTGTTTCATGTTTGCATAAACAGTTGGGCATAGTTTCAACAAAAACATTTCAAAAACCTTGATATTTAAGATGAAAATTTTTGGTACTGATACATGTATACAAAATCTAACGAGTCGTATATTAAAGAATTGTTTAGATTGCACTATTGCTATACATGCTGCATGTACACTGTATATGATAATGTGCTATAGTTATATGTATTTTCGATATAATATTATTGCGAGTAAGGAACTGAACCTACAAGGTTTCTCCCATTTTTATTCACAAAATTTAATAACTTTCATCGTGATGAGGTTTTTACATACTTGACGTTGGTTTTCTGACATCATTATGTGAGTGTCATTAATTGCGCAGTCTAATATTCTCAAGATGAACGTTGATCGAGCACACAGAAATATTCCTTTAATGTCTCCTACATCTGTTCTCAAGAAAGTCTAGCTCGATATTAATAATGAACCAAACGACTGATAATCTAGGATAGCGAATAATTATTGAGCGTTGATATTTTCTTTCATTTGATGTTTAAAATATCAATATCCGTGGATAATTCAGCTGCACTAATCAATTTGCATATTGAAGACAGTTTTTTCAACGATTTTCAGCTTACTGCATTCTGAACTTGGCTTTAAATTGTAGTAGTCAGGTTGAAAAACTGTGATATATCGTCCCAAACTGATACCACAACCGCAATATAAAGGGGGAATATTGCTTTCAATATTTATGGAAAAATTTCATAAAAAATCGTATTTCTACGGTCAATATATGTGTCAAAAGTGCAAACAAATAGCACAACCAAAACCTTTTTCAGCGACAAAAAAAGGAAATTGTCTTTGCTTTAGCTCGTTTATCAGAAAGTCATAAAGTGTTGAATGAGATTTCATGAAATATGAATGAAATTCTTTAAAAAAATAGCAATTGCTATTTGAATGTAAACTTTATTTTCAACAATAAAGAAATATCAGGTTAAGAATAGAATATTATTGAATTATTGAAGAGACTAGAATATTGTTTAAATATATAAAATCTGTTTTTAATGGTATATCCAATTAAGCTTAAACAACATGGAGGATTTAGTTTTAGTTTTGTGTGACCTGGAGCATACAATTGAACCTGACTAAAATAATACGTTTGGGACCAGGGAAAATATTATTTTAAACAGGTTCATAGCCAATATAGCCTATTAGTTAAATCAATAGAAAATACATTAGGCAATACAATTTTCCAATGCATTTACCAATACATTGTTCAATACGTTTGCCAATACATTGTTCAATACATTGTTCAATACGTTTGCCAATACATTGTTCAATACGTTTGCCAATACATTGTTCAATACGTTTGCCAATACAATGTTCAATGCGTTTACTAATACATATAATTGTTCAATGCGTTTACCAATACATTGTTCAATGCGTTTACTTATACATTGTTCAATACATTTGCCAATACTATTCGCAGCTGCAAAATAGGGAATTTCCCCGTTTTTTCCAATCTTTACACATGTATGTTGTTTGATTGCATGTTTGATAGTTTTTGCAGTTCCAATGAAAATGCAATTAAAAATTATTGGGACCAATAAAAATTATTAAATATCTTTTTATGGCGGTTTATTATTTTATACATGGATTCCAAGTCGGGACTGGCACATTTTATTATTTTAGAGAAGATTTTAGACAGGTGTTACTGCATGTACAATGTGTAGGTTCAAAAACATTGTTGTAAATGTTCATGCTTGGGAAATAGTAATTTACTCTCAATTCTCGAATGTTAAATTGTGAAATTTATAAATGCGACATTTTTTTACCCAAAATCCCTTTCGAATAAAACTATTTTGTCTTCACGAATGTTTTTCAGTACAGTAGACACAGCAACTCTGTTGCGACAAAGTGATTTACTATTAAAACTCTTTATACATGAAATTACTAGGAAAAAAATTGCTTTTCAATCCCGAATCGGTCATACGTATAGGAAAAGCGTATAAAATGTAGTCCATATAATAAAATATAGGGCATTTTCTTATCTTTCAAACACTCCATGATGGAACATTGACGGAAAAAATCACTTTCTGCTTCAAATGATTTCACCACTTATTTTTTATGCTTGAGCACTTGCATTTTTTTGATATCTTCATCCTTCGCCGTGAGACAATTGCACGTATTTACGATGAAACTATTCGTCGATATTCAAATTCATCTTCTCCGAGTAAAGCTTTTCGAGCTGGCAATAGTTTTCAGATATATTTGAAAAGCCACGAAATCGATCACAAAACCCTGTAATTTTATAGAAAATTTGGAACATTTATATATATTGCGTATACTTGAATGCTGCTCACAACTGAATTTGAATACAAAAGCAACTTTGTATTGATAACCTGATGTAGGATGTTATTTATTTATAAAGAAATATTTTTTCAGTATTCAATGGACAAAAAAAAAACTTTAAATATACCTAATAGAAAATTTGTAATGTAAATGTTAATCTTAACTAACACTTTCTTTAAGGCATTTCTAAGAGAATAAAAACAATACGCAATGTTTAGATAATTGTGTGTTTCAAAGTTCTGGAATTAATGAAATTAATTAGTTTAACATCACAATGAGAAAATGAAGCACTGTTGAATAAATTGCTAATAAAAATCCTTTTAATTACATTATGTGGCTATATGTCAATTAAGCGGAAATTGTGGCGTGCGCTTTTTGGTGCTGGAATTACATGTTTAATTAGATTAAAGTACAATTAGCTTATTGCATCCTTTCAGCAGTAACTCACGAGTCTATTGTTTGACAAAAATAATTCAAGTTAAATACAGGAGAGAAAAAAATGCTGCATATTAAATGCTGAAATTAGATTCCCGTTTAGCCTAATGTGCTTTATTGATTGACGATAGTTTTGACTTCCATACGACATTCTCTGCTTAATGTTTCTAATGGATTTTGGAAGTGCTTTTTTTGCCATTTCTTTAACTGTCTTAAAGGAATATTTAGCTTACGATCATTCGAAATGGGATGAAAAGTTCTTCATCCACCGGCTTTAACATAAATTTAAAGAAAAACGATTTAGCTTGCTGCAAATTTTTTTCTATAAAAGATATCTTTCATAAGTTTATGCCACGTTCTATATATATTATGTTGAGAAAAAATGCCTCTTTTGATTTCAATGCCTTTCCTATTTCTATACATGCATGGAAAACATTTCCTTAATTAAAAGGGTGCCTTTACGTTTGGTGATTAACGATGGCTTGAAAATGTACATTTACTTATAAGCTTGTAGAATCAAGAGTGGAATTAAGCTCACGTGCATGTTAATTATCGATAATAAAGGTCATCTTTCAAAGTGATAACAGCATTGCTATCTTACAAATACAGGTATGGATTAAAGTTACATTAACGGTTAGTCACATGTTTTCATCCAGTATTGGCTGAATACAGTTAAAGGTGTTATTACAGCAAAACCTGTGAATAGCGCTCACCGTTGGGTCGATCGAACCATAAGGTGCTCTACTTGGAGGGAAAGGGGAAATTCCCTGGGTCCGGACAGCGATGAATTTTAACGGATTTCTGGTAGTTTTGAGTGTTTTTCTCATTTTGTTCCATTTGAAAGGTGGCCCGTCAAGTGGCAAACGTTTCAAGGGCCCAAAAAAAACAATTGGTTTTAAGGGGGAATTGAACTGCATGTTTTGCTATGGGGAAATTTTAAAACATACTTTTAAAAAAACTATACTTGTTATAATACAAAAATAAAAATTGATAAAAATGCAGTATTTTTGTAGCTACTGCATGATCAAAATTTCATAATTTTTCCATATATAGGAAATTTTAAAAAAAATTAAAAACTAAAATATGCCACTAGGTGGCAGCAGGTACTCGCACGTTGTGTATTCCAAAAAAAAATGAAAATTATTTGTTTTTAATTTTTTAAAAATTTCCTATTAATGGGAAAATTAGGAAATTTTGATCATGCAGTGGCTACAAAAATACTGCATTTTTATCAATTTTTTGATTTTCGTATTATAACAAGTAGTTTTTTTTAAAGTATTTTTTAAATTTCCCCATAGCAAAACATGCAGTTCAGTTCCCCCTTAAAACAATTTAATTTGTGTATTGCTTGATTTTTTAAATTTTTGGACAAGGATTTTAATATGTTGGCCCGGCCCCCCCAATGTTTGCCTCAAGTTGGCGCCTATGCTCCCTTACACCTGAACTAATGTCATGCCGCAAGTGTAACATTCGCCACTTACCTTATTCTTCAATGGGCCACTGTTCCTCCAGAGATGTCCACCTCAGTAATCTGGTTGGATCACTAGATGATCTTACTTCTGGACTGCTGTAAATATAGTTAGTCCCTACATAACCCTCAAGCAACACTCAAGTTGTATAATGTCACAATGTTTAACTTTATTGTATAAAAGCACAGATTAAATGCTGGAGGTACTCCAAGCTTCCACTGTGGAAATGAAAAACAACAATTTTAAATTAATTCTTACAAAGAACCTCACCTCAGCTTGTCAGTATATTTCCCTCCAAGACACAAGCAACTTTACAAGTTAAAGCTCATATTCATGGACAGACTGCAGACATGCCTCTTTCAGAATGTTCAAACAAAAGCAGCCCTGATCTCATGCAGTGTCATCTATCTTATAGCCCTAAAAGGCTGACCCAGCAAGGATTAATGATCCAAGGGCAGGAGAGAATTCAAGGGCCAGGATGAAAGGTAGCAAAAAGTCTGGGCCCAATCTGCCCTTTGGTTTCCACAGGAGACTTTGGGCTTGGGGAGAGAGCAACAGGTGGTGACCTTTAACCATGAAAGGTCCTTTGTTTTTCCTGCTGCAAAAGCAACAGGTCCTTCACAATGTGAGCTAATGGTCTTTAGGTTATTTAGTGTTACAATTTGTGTCTTAAGTGTTTTTATACGAGATCGTAATTTTATATCCTCCTTGCTCTGGGGGGGGTCCATGGAAATGGATATCTTGACTTTCGCCAGTTTGCCAAAAGTGCCCCAGAACAGTCCTACAAAGAAAGTCTTTGAGTTCTAAATTTTGGCTTAAGAAGCTACGGTGTCACCCCTCATAATTAAAATTTTGATGGAAAAAAGCTTGCACAAACTTTTGTTGTAGTTTGCTGGTCAGATTTTCCAACTGTTATAGTTTCAGTATTATATCTTTAGGGAGGGTATTCAAACATTAATTTTGTTATAAAAAATATTCTGTTTTCATCCTTATGCTCATTTATATTCGTAAACTATTTTTTCTTCATTTCATGTGCATTCCTATTCTGATATTTTTTTGAAAAACATGTAAGCTAACTGTTAATTTATTCAAACAGAAGCTAACATTTTTTTTATCCATGGTGAGTTTTGTTCCCATATAGATGACTTTCTGATATACATGTACAGGGTACCGCAGTGAGCTTTTCTAATTAAAGCAATAAATATATCTTTTTTATGTCGCTGGATTGGAATTTGGTTGTGGTATCAATTTGACCCCTTGTATCCCATATACTCAGTCACAGTGGAAAAGTTAATTTCCACAGAAATTAGATTGCATATTTCTTAAGTACATACATCAAAACAAGGTTTAATGAAGTACAGGTACAGTATACAACAGTGCCACTGTCGAATTGGTACCTTACATGGGCATACGTATTTGGCAGTGTGCTCATTAATATGGTAAGCATGCTGTGATATGGGGACTTTGCGTCATTTTGCACAAGATGATTCTATTAATATTCATGTACTCACATTGTGCACGTGTCATAAGCTGCAAGGTGCATGCTCACCCCGTGCTCACCATACCTTATCAAGTTTGAAATGCACTACATTATATAGATAATGCTGTGAAAGCTAAATTGTTCAACTTTACTGCACTTTAACTAGGATATGTTAGGACATGTAGCATATTCAGGAGATATAACGAGAAGGTCATTAAGTTATTACAATTAACATGAAATATCAATCCCATTGGCACAACTTTGGTGTAAAAGCAAAGCTCCATTCCTGCCATTGATGGTGATTCAATAAGACTTTCAAGGAATTTCTTCCTTCTGCCAGAGCACCTATAGCAAGATTGCTACCATACTGAACACCATATATTTCATTATCTCTGCAGTTATTTAATCTTCATTGACATTAAGCATTTCGACCAGCTAATCTTCTTTTGGTTTTTGCAACCATTGAGGACCCTCCAATCATTTTGATTATAATTAATTGTGCTGGATTGCGGCCCCATGATGGGAGGTCAGCAGGGTTATGGACACCTGGAACATGAAGCCAGTCAGTTTGTTGTTAGCTGGCATATCTCCTTCACTCGATTTCTTATGAAGGTGCCCCAAAGATCATTTTTTGTTGATCCATGCTTAGGCAGTTGTAATCACTCCAGAAGAATGTATTGCAGGTACATCTCCTAAAGATAGCTTCCTGAACTGGTTTGGCATAATGCACTGCTATTGTACAAGCAATTAATTTTAATTTTGAGATTGTGACAGTTTTCATTGGTGATACGCGAACTTGGCTTGAAGCAATTGGACATGTACATCTTTACCATCATCAACATGAAGGAACACTGCAGCTGCATATGCACTTTTGCTCGCATCACAAAATATATGTAATTGGTAACAGTCTTTGCTTCCAACTCCATTCGCGGCATCCCTTGGTAGCTGTACCATTTCCAGATCGACTGTGGCATCTGGCATTCAGGTTTTAAATGCGTCCTTCATTTCTTCAGGAAGTTCATCATCCCAGAAACTTTTTATTGCCAGGCTTTCTGCATTGTGCTCTTTGGAATTACCTTTGCTAGACTTAGGACTCGAATCGGATCAAATACTTTTGTATTTGGGAGGAAATTGTTCTTTTAGTAGCCTTTTATAAAATTTCGCCTTTTGGAACTATGCAGTTTAAGGTGTCCTCCATAAAGTTCCAATTGAGCCCGAGGACTATAGTAGGTGCCTTGCTTGTATTAAGCCCTGTTCTCAAGTAGACAAGAAAGCCGCGACATTGATGTCCTAAAATATCATGATTTCCGTCGTCACGGCTTTACCTGTTCACCTGTTCGGTTAAAATGACGTTTTTTTATGATATATTACGTCATGTTTGTCAATGCTGCCATAGCTCCGAGGAAGAGCTTATAAAAAACGGAAAGAAATTCACGCGAGAAAATCAATCTATTCTACGAAAAACAAACCAGATACATTATTCCTATTAATAATTATTAAGTTGAAAAATTTAATTCACATAGTCTAAAATAGTCTAAAAGCAGCACTGTTTTTGCGTGACATTAATGCCGCATATCAAAACTTTTTGATAGGCGACAATGCGGTCACGGCAAGGCGACTGTGACTTCAAAAACTGTTCGCAAGATGAAAAAAAAAACTGCGGCCATGACAGGAGAGTCGCGGCTTTATTACCTCCGTGAGAACGGGTCTTTATGAATTTGATGTCACTACCAATGACTTTAAGGTCGCCTTCAATTGTGAGAATAGCAGAATATCACGTCTGCATCACCAAAATGCTGAGTGGGCAAAATCCTAACCGTTGAATTGCTCCACTCCAAAATTACTCACTATTTAAACACTAAGACATTTTTGAATCCACTGCATATTTTTATTCCTTAGTAGCACAAGCATTCAACATTTTATTTTAGTTGTTAACACAATAATGCCCTCTTGGTTTAAAAAAACAAGCCAAAAATCGCCCAGAGAAACATAATTTTAAATCTACCAATAGTGGGACCTAAATGGAAAGGGGGACTTAAACCCAATGACCTGTTTAGAAATCAACAAATAAAAATATATCTACTTTAAACAGGGTCTATGAGTTTGGATCCCATTTAGGCAGGCCTTCACCAATATTTTGGCTTCCAGTAAATTTAATGATGTATCTATAATACTCATAATACATTTGTTTCTAGATACTTGCATAATACTTTCTTATAATAGACATAAATTTCCTAATTATGTATATTTTATAAAATTGTGAGTGTCATTTGATACTTGCACATTTGATACCATTTGAAACACGTTGCACATACATGTATAAGCAACCTATCTGTACCTTGTGGAAAGGAGTTTCAGCGAGGCTACCAATCAGAATCTCCTTAGAAAAAAAGAAACCGATCGGAACTTACTTCTGCGAGGAGATTTAAGGTTAAACCTATTTAATCTAAATTAAAGCCAAATAGTGAAATTTGGTTATTGTGAGACCAGTAAACTAATAATATTAAAAAACACAAGGAGAGACAAGGTTGTGCACAGTGGATGTTTGATTTCAATTTAATTCAATTCAATTCAACTCAGTACCCTACAGTCAGCAAATAAATGCCATTTGGTAGGGGGGTCAAACCCATTTT
>JAQGCC010001116.1:0-26532 GCA_034698905.1 Xestoiulus laeticollis | reverse complement strand
CTTAGCGGAAGATCACCCTGATACACCACACATGTCAGGCGGGCCAACGCTCCTTCGAACACGTGATCCCCTTGGAAGGAGAAGGGCACAATCTTCGGTGCTACTGGAACAGGGAAACATTACCATTAACTTCGAGCACGGTGGCATGTCGGCCCACACCTGCTTTGTTTGCAGCCAGACATGTGTAGGTGCCCGAATGGTGTGGAGAAAGGCGCTTTATGAACAGAATGCTGGACAATCCGTCCACTTCATGGATCGAAACGGTGTGGTCAATCTTAATGGGCACGTTATCGTGCAACCAAGAGAAGATTATGGGTGGATCGCCTTCCTGCAAGCCACACACCACTCTGGCAGGGGAACCTTCAGAATGCATTTCTCCGACAAATTGGAATGGCACAATCTTGGGCAAAACTGAAAACAGAAGTGATTTTGATTATGACGACTTGGACCCAGGCAAAGCAATTACCGCGGACCAACAGCTGAGCTGTGTGCGAGGCCATTCCTGCTTTATTGCGCACGATGCAAGTGTAGTTGCCCGAATGGCCGGAGCCCACATTCTCGATGCTAAGGGAATCGGTGTGGTCATCGTACTTTCTGTTGACCACTCCGAAGCCTACAGGAATGGCCAATCCATCTTTCAGCCATGTAAAACTGACGGGAACATCTCCTTGGCTGATAGCGCAAGTAACATGAGCACGCATCCCCTTGTAAAATTGGTCGTCGAGAAATGCAAATGGGATTATCTTGGGAGGAACTGAAACGGAAGGCAAACAAAACAATTCGTTTACCATTGACAGACAAATCCGCAGTGTAAGTTGCGGTGGCAGCTTTGTTGGAAGCCAAGCATGTGTATTTCCCATTGTGGCCAGGTGTGATGCTGCCTATGGTCAAAATGCTTGAAAATTCATCGAGAACTCTAACTAGCACTCCGAGTTGAGAAGGAATTGGTTTTCCATCTTTCTGCCAGCTTATTTTAAGTGGCAAGTCTCCGCTTGCAACAACACATTGCAGCCTTGCTCTCATTCCCTCTCTTAGAAGTTCATCTTGAAATTCAAAGGGAACTATTTTGGGAGGAACTGCAACGCAATTAAATGAAACCTTGGCATTATCAGATCAATGCTTCAAATATGCACAACATATTTAAAGAAAGCAAAGTAACGCTGGTAAGACACTGTATAAATAAAAGTATATGTGGCATGCACTCACTTTTCTATAAATAAAAGCAGGAATTTAGTTACCCATTATGTGTACATTTAAAACCGCTGCAGTCCTTTGATCGAAATTGTTATATGCAAAACAATTGTATGCACCTGAATCCGCCATCTTAGTTGAATCGGCAATTATCAAGGAATTATTTTCGAATTGCAAGTGACGAATATTTGAAGGTATAATTTCACCATCTGTCCAAATAATAAAATAAATATGAAAGAAAAATAATTTCCTTAAAACCATATTTATGAAAATGTAATGATATTCATCAAACCTTTTTCCCAGGTAATTCGTTTGATTGGATAACCAAAAACTGGACAATTCAACATAATGTTGCTTCCAGACACTCCTAAAATCTCGATCCCGCTACGGCTACCCAAAGGCCCTGATAATAAATATTATTTCAAAAAAAAAAAAATAATGACCGCACAATTATATTTAAAAACAATAGTTTTGAAACTATTCTACGCAACGTACCAGGTATATTAATCCTGGAATAATGTTCAGATTTTCCAGCATTATTTTCAGCAACACAGCTGTATAATCCTCCATCTTCCAAGTTTGCAGCTTTGATTCTAAAAGAACTGATAATTCTGCCTTCCTTCTCACCATCGGAAGAGATGGAAATCTTGGAACTGCCAACAAGAGGCATGCTATCTAAATTCCATGATATTGATGGAGGTGGAATTCCTATTGCTGCACATTTTAATGTAATGGTATTGCCAGGCTCGATTAACTTTTCATCAAATATTTCGATGAGCTGTGGTGGTATTTCTGCCCATATAAGATAAAAAAGCACTGTTAATGTAATGTGTACTATAAATTTTACACGTGCTTGAAATTAACCATACCCGAAAATCTTAACTCTGCTGTAGCCTGAACCATCTTTAAATAACTGCTTGCCAAGCACTGATACATTCCACGATCTGCCAATGCCACAATTTCCACAATCAATTCATTTCCATGTTGATTGTTCATTGGCAACCCATTATGAAGCCAAGCAACAGAGGTCAAAGGGCGTCCACCTATCTCGCAGCTAAATATCACCTTATCTGACAATCTCACGGTTTGGACTGATGGTTTCAATGTTGCAGACAATGGCTCTGTTAAAAACAAATTTGAAATTTAAAATATTTCATTTTGGCTTAACATTTTCTCAATATTTAATAAATTTACAATCCGAACCGGTGAGGGTTAACGTAACATCCAGATGCTCTTTGCCAAAGTCATTGCTAACTTCGCATACATAGGTTCCTTCGTTGGACAAATCAACATTTTTGATGATCAGCGCACTCTTAGTCTGTACAAAACGGTTATCATTCTCGAGCGAAATAAGTTGATTTCTTGAGGTCTTTTTGTGCCACCTAAATTTTATAATGATTAAAAAAATAATTTGCCACATGCAATGATTTTCTATTTAATGACAACTTTACTGCATCCGATTAATTAAACATGATGACTTGAATTATTGAATATGCATAACATTTTGTTGAAATATTCACCTACTCACTTCACTGTCGGTAGAGGTGTACCTTGGGTAACGCAAGCCAAGCTGGCTGTTTGACCTCTTTCAATCGTTACTGACGTAACTGGATCTAAAATTCTTGGTTGGATGGTTCCGCGTGATTCTAAATCCACACAGTAATACAATTTTGGTTACTCGATTTTCAGTATTTCAAGAATCTTGGCTTTTTATATCCAAGTTAATTACCTGTAACGAATAACTGCCCAGCATTTGAACTAACTTTGCTAATGCCCGTTAGTCGGTTAACGGTCTTGCATTTGAATTTTGATCCCCCATCGGACTTCATAACGTCCCGCACGTGTAATTCTCCAGACTGCATTATGACATACTTGTCCGAATCTCCTTCAATGAATTTTAAAACAGGTCAATTCTTGTGCTTATATAATAATTAACGGATGCTACGATAATGAAAGAGGCACCTTCTTCGAGCATGTTTTCGATAAGAAGATTGTCGTTTTTCACCCAAGCAACAACTTTGAGATATTCTGCGAGCACTGTTGGAATGTGGCATTTAAACATGGCTGTACTCCCCTCCATAGCATATGAATCATACACCTGAGCATCCTGATCCTGCTGAACGACTAATGAAATTAGAGAACGTGTTGCATATTTAGATTATAATCAACATTTGGATTAAAGTGAAAATAGAGCTGAATTTCAACTAAAATTTAGATTAACTTGTCACCTCCTTTTACGACAACGTCAGCACTACGAATAGTACCAATGTCGTTGGTGGCCAAGCAGCGATAGACGGTAGCGTGAACATCGGGGCGGAAATTTTCAGGTCGAAACGAGTGAAACACTAGCTTTCCATCAAGAGTACTGACATGGCGTAACTTGGAAATGTTGGTAACGTTACTGCCATCCATTAACAGCCACGATACGACAGGTCGAGGGTTTCCGGTAGCGGCACATTCAACCGTAGCACCTTTGGTGTTCAGAAAATCGACAACTGATGGGGGCTCCTTCGAGAAGCGCACACTCGGCAGTTCAGATGAACTCGCTGTTCCTGAAATTACAGAAATTATAATTAGATATATATTTTTCTGCTGTCAATTTGTAACTGTCCCTCAATGACTCTATATGTTGCATGCTCGCATATGACTATCAAAAAATGATTTAAAAAAATGGCTCTAGAGAAGCACGCACTAATAAATTAATAATTTAGCACACAAAAAATGCGATACAAAATTATTGAAGGTATTTTTTACTTTGCACGCACTAATAAAAATAATTTAGCACACAAAAATTGCGATACAAAATTGAAGGTCTCCTTTACTTTAAAGTTTATTTTTTAAATCATTATTATCAGCGATAATTTTAAAAATAAATATTTAAACTCATCGAATATCGCTCAAATATGCGTTCTAAAGTTAATTGCATGCAAAATAATTACTTCTATAGGCATGCACGTGCATTTCTATAACTAAGCAATATATTTTACATTGTTAATCGTCTACATATTTTTATATATAATCAATTTTTTTCTGATGACAGCATGCATGCTTTGATTTGAGGATGTCTCGACCATGGAGTTATCAAAAAAGATTATAATAATTATAATCATATTTTATTAGTATAGAAGCAGGTATTTATAGATATAGAATCATTGCTTGGAAAGATAATAACATATTAACCAAAATATCCAAATCAAAACTATAAATTTCAGTAGTGTTTAGGATATATTCGAGCAACAATGCAAGAAAGTTTTACCTTGGATACACCCTGTATATGCACAACTGTCAAATATAGAAAAAGAGTTACCTTTCTCGTTTTGTAGGATTAACGCAGCCACAATTATGACCAACATTATCCCGGGTGGATAATGATGCATTATCGAGCAACAATTGGTTTTATAAACCTTAATTAATTTAGTTTTTATAGCAAGTAAACTTCGCTGTAACTGAAGCGTGGGTATAGCAGACGATAAACACACGCTGTTGTACAGGGTGCCAAAAACTTCTATATAAATATCATTATAAGGATGGATTAAAAAATTTCGATATTAGTAAAGAGAAACATGTAATCATATACATAAGTTACAACTATAAGGTGTATGACATTCATTATAAAGACCGAATACAGGTTAATTAAATTTTAAAATTGCTTGCATAGGCAAACATGCATAACACCATGTTAGCAGAGATTGCCTACCTTCAGGGTGAATTGGACAAAAACTATCTGTTCTAAAACTATACTAATTAACGTATAAAGAACATTGACATGATATGGTTCTACAATAAATAAATGCAGAAAAGTTGTAAATATAATTGCTCGTTAAATAAACACTTTCATGCTAAAAGAAAAAGTTTTGCAAACTTTGGCATGGAACTTAATTTATTTTTTACTATCATTTTCAAATACATGTACTATATAAAAATCTGGAGATATACACAAGTATTCATTGGAGGGGAATCAATTAACCCGAAGTGGGACATTTCACATTCTATAATAAACCCCATTTATGATACGATAAAAAATGACTAAATGGCAAATTTACTCGGAAAAAATAACCGAAACGATTCGACGAATAGATGAACGCATGATTGAAATGAGTTACATTTCATATCACATTCCCTGCCTTATTTAAAACTATAGTCTACGAATAAAACAGATCAGAGCAACATTTTAGAGGTCAAAAGATCATTGGCAAGTTACAGCGGTATCATAAAAAAAGCTGGAAAAAAATAACTAGGGTATACAATAGAGTGATATAGTCATAATAGAATAACAGGTAACACTTAATGTTGATTAAAAAATAAAACAACTATGTGATATTGTGAGCTTTGCGTCCCATTCCAGCGTTAAGATACACTTGTCTACGCTAGCATGGACTCGATCTAACATTAACAATGGCATAAGATTTACACAAAGATTTTGAAACACATCGAAACCACAAAGAGTATTGAGTTTTTAAGGGTCAAATCGTTTCATCGAAACACGTTATTATCTACCTATAAACAAATGTCAACATCTTGAGTACCAGGTGTGAAATTAAACACCTGAGAATGGTCAATGTAAATGCCAAGGGTCACCCAGACATACACTAGAACAGAATATTTTGAGCTAGAAGATTTTTAGTGATTTCCCAATTTTTGAGATAATCACGCTGATAGTTTTTTAAAAGTAAATAAAGATAAAATAGCAACCTGTTGCAGTCAAATTGCATCTTGTAAAAATTATAACAGCAACAAGTTTATGAATAACATCTTTGCTATAACATACTTGTTCGAGCAGCTCGGAATAAAATCGGAAGCATCGATAAAACTGGGGGAAATACATATAAACGTAATCACTAGAACAGTTTCCCCATGAGCGAATTAAGATTATAGCTTTACAAAATCATTGGAGGACCTAGCGGCATAAGTCACCCAACTTTGGCATCTTCAATTAAAGCGCAGGTTCAAGTCCTGAGGAAACAAAAATCAGATTATATGCGCTTTAATGCTATTGTGATTTTAAAAAAAGTCTATTTCGAAATCCCGAGAATAAGTTAAACTAGATTACCTCTGAGGCGTAACCATGCGGATAGCTTCCCGAGCTTTGCGGCGAGCCATCGTCCGCTTGCAAGTGTGGAAAAATAAAGGTTGTTTCGACTGGTTCGTGTCCTGGTATAAAACTACTAAAAACAGAAAAAATGACCCAGATACCGTATAAACCGTAAGATTTCATTTAGCCAGGAGAAAAGAACTACAAGACAACAAACCTTCCAGAAGCCGGATATCGGGAATTTGTGGACATTGTGTTGCTCGTAAATCCTTCGAACCGAGGTGGTGGAAGTGGTGGAGTTGCTTTAACAGATTCGTAAGTCAGTTTGATTTTAATCAATGCTAGAGAAAAAATGAATAAAAAATTGTTTACCGGTAGCGCTTCCATTGCGTCCGAGTGTTCCAAAAACGTGATTGGATAGTTGGAATGTAGCGTACGGTGTTAACTCGTCCTCGGCTGGACAGGAAAAGAGGACAAAACATTAAATTATTAAAAATAAGGAATGGGGAGTCTTATGTGAACGTTCAGTGTTCACAACTGCGAACCTTACCAAGTCTGGAATGGTCAACCGAGCGATTTAAAGTCCCGCGCTGCATGTAAGAAAAGCTCCCCGATCTATCCCCGGGTTTTAACGTGTTGCCTCTCACTGGTTCCCTGTTATCTATAAAGAAATCGTCCTCGTTAGCTGACAGGTGATGCATAACAAAACTAATTCTGTGTAAAGGAAAGCTCACCCATATTGTTGGTGCGATCTCGTTTCTTCATTTTCACATAGAAGCAGGCTGCCGCGACAATAGCCACCAGCACGATAACTGTGCAGGCAATGGGAACAATCAGATAAAAGTTCAAGTACACCATAAGTCCTTCCACTTCCTCGTTAGCTGCATCAGACTGAATGTCTGGAGAAATCGTTGCTAGAAACAATGCCAGATATGAGTGCAAACTGAATCATAACAACATAGAATCACAAACGAAACCAATGGTTTCAATACCTCCGGCAAATGTCAGGGTTGCAAAATCGTATTCGGCAACGTAAGATCCGGCACTATTATGAGCTGTCATTCTCAAGCCGTACCACGTTCCGGACTTTAAGCCGGGAACGACCAATCGGCGCTGCTCTGGTTTAACGTTATTCGACACGATGGACCATTCGTTGGAAGACCGAGGTGCGTATTCGACGACGAAGAAATGGATTGGACAACCGTTGCTCTTCCAAGTGTTCAGATACAAGGAGATGGAATTCGACGTTTCTTCGATTAAGTCGAATTTTGTGGGTGGTGCTGGAACTGCTCATATTAAAATATGATTGCAATTATGTTCGACAATCTCTTTACGTACAAGCTCATGTAATCTTAATGCGGTGTTCACTAACCAGATCCGTTAGTGGCAACGGTTAAAGTGTCCGAAAGCGGCCCGCGTCCAATTGCGTTAAATGCTGAAATGGCAATCTCGTACTGGGTTCCACATTCCAGACCGCTTAACTTATATGTTGTTAAATCTGAGGCAATACTTGTTTCCTTCCATTGGTCTCCAACCTCCCTTCTAACCTGAACAGTGTAGCCTATAAAATATCAAAGTTAGTTTTCACAAAATTCTATTTTGAGGAATAATTCGACAGTATTTTTTTTTTAACTGAATAAGAATAACCTTTAATTCTAGAAGTTTTGCTGGACGGGTTTCTCCATTGAATTTCAATGGCACTAGACGTAGTCATCAATAACTCGAGAATGGGTGCTAATGGCGGAGCTAAAATTCACAAACGTACGCTTTATAAAATTAAACAATTTCAAAACAATCAAAACGTTTAGACCATAAAAAATTCCTGAAATAAAACCATACCCATCACAACGAGAGTGTATCTTATCGAGTCGGTCGAAAGCTCGTTCTGAGCACTGCAAACATAATTTCCGGCATCCTCTTCCAGAATGGATTTGATGGCCAGCGATCCATCCGACAAAATTTTTATTTTCCCACCATTTTCGAGAGTTCTTCCTCTGAAATTTATTTAACCGCGGCGGTAAAGTCATGAATAATCCATTAAACAGCGAGTAAATCATCGTTAGCAAAAATTACGTAATAGAGAGACTAACTTTGCCGACCACGTAATTTTCGGCGCTGGAATTCCGACAGTTGCACACGGCAGACTGATATCCGTCTTCCACGTTTTCATGACTTTGTCATCGAAAGATATTATCTTGGCGGGAACTACAAATTCCAAAATGCGTTTAACGGCTGCACTCGATACGAGCGAAGGGATAAACTTGTAGCATGGAAATTAACCCGATACCCAATAAAGAGTTATGTATTGCAATCCAGGAAAATGAAGTAAATTTCAAGCGCAGCATGCACAATAAACTGCTAACCCCCTCCCCCCCCAAATATTTTTTTAAAAAATAATGTGATTTTAGCAACATTTTAGCTCTTTATTTCAATTTTAGAATTAATCCCAAACTCCCCGACATATAGACACGGTCTCAAGTATGAACCTACCTCATTCTCGGAGGTGGTAACTGGGCAAGAATTGCTCAAGTACACTAACTATAGTTAGTGAATTCATGTACATGTATACATGCATTCACTAGCACTGCGGAGTGGTAATGTAGTAAAAGGAAGTAGATTATGGTCATGCAGAATCGGATCTGCTAATTAAATTCGACAAAGAATTAAAAGGATTGTCAGGCTAGGTTGGATGCCATGCAAAAGAAGATTTAATAGCTCGTTTCTTTCAGCTATTCGTATAACGAGAAAGCGTACCTTTTGGGCCAGCGGGACTCTGCTGGAATACTTTTGAGGGCAAACCTTCCCCAGCCGATGTGGAGGCTGTCACCCAAAATTCGTACAGTCGGTCCTTGCTCAGGTGCGATACCTCGTAGCTCGTAATGTGGGAAGAGAAGGACTTTACAGATGGCTCCTGAAATATTTTTTACAACATTAGTCCAGGTGCTATTAGATTACAACTTGTCTGGGCGTAAAATTTAGAAATTAGCTAAAAACCTTAGAATCTTTTATGCCTTTCCAATAAAGTGAATAGGACCGAATGACCCCGTTGGGATTTTCCGGAGATTTCCAAGACACGATTACCGAATCCTGCGAAGCTGCCACTACTTTGACGTGATCCGATGACTCGGGAACTTGGAAACAAACGAGAGAACGCACAATGACGCAAAAATGTCGCTAACACGAATGCATTCATATGATATGCATACACACCATCGTCCAACGTTTTGCAGTAAACAGGGACGCTCCTCGGTCCATCCCCCATTTTCGTCATCGCGAGTGTTTCGATGCTGTAATTGGTGAACTTTTCCAATTTCGTCAATGTCATGCTCGACGCTGCAGGTGAGGTTGAGCTAGCAGTTTCGGCTACAGTGTCTAAATATTAAAATGCCATTTAATCGGACTGGCTAAGTGAAATTTCGTAGAAACCGGATTGCTGTTCGAAGGAAAAAAGCATTCGCATTTGTTATCGACTCTGCCATGTTTTCTAAATGCCCTAGCTAATATTTCATTGTGTGGCCACCGTAAACATACGAGAATGCTTTCTTGAAATTAGCATGTACAACACCATCATTTATTGTGTGCTGCACCTTACCCACCAAACCAGTCAGCAGCTGACTTAATCAATATTTTGTATCCGGAGAGGATGCCATTGATGGAGTCGGAAGGAGGCGCTATCCAGGTCACGTGGATGCTTTGAGATGTCAACGTGGTGCAACGAACACCTGTGGGAGCCTGGTTGGGTGCTATGAAGAAAAACGTGGGGAAAATGTTCAATATTTGCGTATGAGATACCAAAGATACCAAAATTGCATTTAAATACCTCCTTCTGATGTCATGACGAGCACGGGTTCGGATTGCGGACCTTTTCCTTGGCTGTTGTAGGCTTGCACCATGATGGCATACTTTTTAAATTGCATGAGTTCGGATATTTGAATGGAAAAGTTCAGTTCGTTCGGGTCTGGCGTAAGGAGAGTTTTTAGCCGATAGGAGTCTTCGACATCAACTTCTTTATAGCCAACATAAAATCCCTGAATTTTGCCGTTCCAAAGTCTTCTTTCTGGCATCTTTCAGCAAAAAAATAGCATTTTTTTTGTTGAAAAAATACATTTCTATTCTAAAATATGTCTATGTAAAGAAAATAAAAATTACCTTCCATGTGATTTTGAACGTCTCTGCGTTAACTGTTTCGACTTGAACATCCAGAGGTACTCCGGACGGTACTAAATAACCAAAAATGTTCCGTTAACAATGCTAATCTACTTTGGCGTAACGATTGATAAAACGGCGTTTACCGTCTTCGTTGGTCGTCGCGTGTAAAATCTGACTTGCTCGGCTTCGGCCCTGGGCATTCTCGGCAAATAATCGAAACAGATAATTCGTATCGGGTTGCAGATGCGCCACGATGCTGTTCGTAGGTTCGCCATTGACCGTTTCCATGGTAATGGCATTATCCCAAGAGTCTAGAACGATTTAATAACAGCATATGGAATCTCCATTGTTATACTTTTCAATTTATCAGAAAGGAATCGCAGAACATTTATTTTTAAAAGTTAAAACTTTAAACCTGTTTCCTTTTTGTATTGAATTATGTATTTCTTAATTGCATCATTTCCGCTATATACCATACTCCATGAGATCTCAACAGAATTACTTGTCTGGGATGCAATCTTGACATTGCTCGGGGAATCTGGGGACTCTGTAAAATACGTAAATTACACAGATTAATATTAAGACGAGAACCTGACGTGAACAATGCGATATGAAAATTTAAAATCATCGCTTGCCTAATATAACGAGTGACGAAGTTGTGCTATTGGATCCATATTTATTCTTTGCCATGCACATGTAGCTGCCGTTATCTTCTCGAGCAATTTTGTGGAGTGTCAAGGTGGAAAACACCGTATTGGTTTGGTTTATAGTTTGCACGATGATCCTAAGCGAGACATGTGTTTAAATTATGGAATAAGTCTTTAGTTTAAAAGGATTACAAGGATATGCAATACCTTTGGTTATCCATTACTAATTCTTTACTATCCTTAAACCAGGTGACGATCATGGGCGTATCCCCATTAATTTCGCATTTCCACTGCACATTTTTGCCTAAAGTAGCTCGAATTATGCTGAGAGGTTGTTTAAAATAAGGAGGCGCTGCAAAAGTTAAAAACCGTGCACTGTGAGATTATTCAAAATTATACAACTCCGTATTTACGTTAAAAGCAATAATTACCATTTATCTTGATTTGCACGGCAGCGTCGAGCGGTATTCCAATGCCATTGGAAGCTCTGCATAAATAATAGCCTTCGTTGGCAGTACTGACTTTGTGAATTATCAGCGAGCCATTATCCGCAATTTTCAGAAGTTCCGAATCCAGCAGCAAGTTTAAATCGCTGTCCAATGCCTCGAAACCTGTGTTGCAAACGTGATATGATTCAGTGAAAAATCGATTGATCACTAAACGGCGGCAATTGCAACGAACCAAACATTACCTTTGGAAAACATCCACCGAATCGCCGGTTTTGGGTATCCGTCGGATTGGCAGTCCATGACGACCGTTTCTCCGTTAACTACCGAACTGCTTTTCGGTTCGATGATCCATTTTGGAGGCACTGAAAATAGAGATGCCCACATTAGAAATTTAAAGCGCTTGAGGTAATTTTTCTAGCCAAGCTAATTATATTTCACATTAACTAGCAAGCAAAAGGGATATTTTTTTGTTTGCAAAAAGGTGCATTTTGTAATGTGAATTTTCGCTCGATTTTCAAAGCCCATTTACCCTTAACAACAAGCTGTGCCGAGTGTCTGACGGTTCCCGCGCCGTTGCTTGCAACACAGGTGTAATGCCCGTTGTGTTTTGAGTTCACTTCGGTGATGGATAAAATGCTAGAATGCTCATCGAACGATCTGACCATGACTCCCTCAACCCCGGGAACAACTTTTGCATCGTCCTTTTCCCAATGCAATTTTAGTGGCAAATCCCCGCGGCTGACAACGCAAGACACTCGAGCCAGCAACCCCTCAACTAAGTTCTCGTCTTGAAATGAGAAGGGCACAATCTTTGGAGGAACTAAAAAAAGCAAGAGGAGACTAAGGTGAAGCAGTTTAATAACGTGGCTTCGCCTGCACATAAATCGGCACTTCGATTTTAGAACGTTCAAATTGTTGAATGCTATATTATCTGTTAATGCAAATTAACGGAACATATATGAAAAAATCACTATAAAGGACTACTCTCAGGCGATGCCACCTTACCATCCCAATTCACTTTTAGAGGAGCTAGGACATCCACAATGTTGAAAATAACACATACGGTATGTAAAATGCCAATTTCAGGGCTTATCTATTTAAAAAATGGTTTTCCATAATGTCTAAAATTAGGATAATCAGGACAGTTCGGTTTGGCTTTAACCGTTATTTGTAGAGGGTAATTAGCGACATGTCTGGGGGTAGCGTATAATGTTATACGTTAAAATCAATGTTAAATTGATTATATAATATACATGTGATTGTAAAATGTTAAAATCAAGATCTGTGGGGTCTCCTGCTCGATGATAGTTCATGTGCACGGCCTACCATTCACTACCAAGGCTGTTGTGTGGCTTGCAGAGGCAGCACGGTTCTGCGCAACGCAAGTATAGTTGCCTCCGTGGCTAGATTCCACGTGGTCAATGGTCAAAATGCTCGTGTAAGTGTCTACGTTTCGGACGGTGACGTTGAGGGGTGCCGGAATGGGTACGGCATCTTTCTGCCAGGTAATGGTCAAGGGCAGGTCGCCCTGATATACCACGCAAGTTAGTCGGGCCAGTGCTCCCTCGAACACGTGATCTCCTTGGAACGAGAAGGGAACGATCTTCGGTGCTACTGAAAACAAGCAAAGAGGCCATTTAGCAATTACCGTTCACTCTGAGCACCGCTTCGTAACGGTCTACGCCAGCTCCGTTCTTGGCTACGCAAGTGTAGGTGCCCGAGTGAGTGGCTGCGAGGCTCCCGATGGAGAGTATGCTCGACAGACCGTCGACGTCGTGGACTGAAACGGTCGAAGCGGGTCGCAAAGGGACATTATCGTGCAACCAGGAAAATTGAATGGGCGTATCTCCCTCCAGCAAGCCACACACCACCCTAGCAGGAGATCCTTCGCGATGAAGGTCACCGAAACGAAATGGTACTATTTTCGGGGCGACTGAAACGAAAGCAATCGATTAGTCGGAGGTATGCCCGTGGTAGAAATTTACCGCGAACCAGCAGCGGAGCAGTGTGGGTTGCCGTTCCAGCCCTATTGCGAGCAATGCACGTGTATTCGCCCGAATGCAGGGAGCTAACGTTCTCGATGCTTAGCGACTCGGTTTGGGCATCATACTTTCGGATTGCCACGCCTAGCTGAGGAGGGATGATTGCGCCATCCTTCAGCCATGCGAATTCGAGAGGGGAATCTCCTTGGCTGACGGCGCAGGTGACGTGGGCTCGCATCCCTTTGTAAAACTGGTCGTCGAGAAAGCCGAACGGGATTATCTTGGGCAGCACTGGAAAGGAATGCAAACAAAACAACTCGTTTACCGTTGACGGACAGTTCCGCCGAGTGGGTGGTCGTGGCGGCTCGGTTGGTGGCCACGCAGGTGTACTTCCCGTTGTGGGCGGGTGTTATGCTGTTTATGGTCAAAATGCTGGAGAACTCATCGAGAACTTTGACTAGGACTCTTAAGTCGGGAGAAAGAGCCTCTCCATCTTTCAACCACGTGACATTCAGTGGCAATTCCCCTTCGGAAACCACGCACTGAAGCCGGGCTCGCATGCCCTCTCTTAAGAGCTCGTCTTGAAATTCAAAGGGAACTAATTTGGGCGGAACTGGAAGGTAAAGGGCACGTGTTTGATTACTGCATTTTGAGCTTAAATGCATGGTAGCTTATGGAATTTATGAAATATTTTACAGAGCCGTCCCTGTATTACTAAAAATTGTAATACAAAAAAATTAGAAGCAGCTCAGTTTTTTATTTTAAAAAATCATATTTTTTGAGTTAACTGTTGCCGAAATAAAATTAAAAATTTGGTTTAAAAAATTACTAAAGTTGACAAATTTTCAGGCGCTTGAACAATTCATTTTGAACTAAGAATTAACGCTTCATTTAAATAATTCTAATTTAAGGATAAATCCAAATCAATAATTACAAATGGGGAAAAAGCAAAGAGTAGAATATTTACCTATAACTTGAATATCGACGCCGCTCGAAGCCTCTTGTTTTAAGGAGTTTTGAGCTTTGCAGTGATACATGCCACCGTCCGAGTGACGTTGGACATTCTTAATCCACAGCGTACCATTTTCAAATGTTTTGTATCTAAGGTTGAGCGGTAGTATTTTGTTATCACCTATTCAAAAAAGGAGGAAATTATCAACAGACGAGACTTCAAATCAGTTCGCGTTGAACTGTCAACCAGCATACCTCTACTCCACGTTAACGATTCAATCGGAGATCCGTAAATCGGACAATTTAAGTATGCATTTCCGCCAGCAACAGCTATCTTTTTAACAGGGTCTCTTGCCGACAGCCTCCCTTAAATTATCAACATTATATAAAAATTTACTCATTATCAAATCGAAATCAAAAAGTAATGAAAAAATTTAAAATGCACTCACCCACTACATTAATTCTGGTTGAAAAGCGGCTTTCACCTCCTTTATTAGTTGCCACACAGCCATACAACCCGCCATCTTCGACAACCAACTGGGTAATTTTGAGAGTGCTGACTACCTTTCCGTTGCTATCGGCATAAGTCCTAATGCTGATGCGGGAAGAATTATTAAGCAACGCATCCTCCAAAGTCCATGCGATTTCGGGAAGTGGAATTCCAGATGCCGAGCAGTTTGCTGAAAACGATTCCCCAGGCTTTTGGGCGATTTCTTGAAACGTGTTCTCAAAATAAGGAGTGATTTCTACAAAATAAATGCACACCCGTATATATATATATATATATATATATATATATATATATATATTTATCCAATAAAGCCTCCTGACTGTTGTCCAAAACGTTGTGCTAAATAAAGACAATTTTACCAGACAGTCGTAACTGGGAAGATGCCTGGGCCATTTCGGTATCGCTCTTGAGCAAGCATTGGTACATTCCTTGATCGGAAACTTGAACTTTTGTCAGCGAAAGTTTATTCCCGGTCGCTTCGGGAATCAAAGAGCCATCATGAAGCCAGGAAATGGAAGCAGAACTAGGACCTTTGTTGTCACAAGTAAATATGACAGACTCGTCCATTTTAGAGATTTTCAACGTGGGGGAGATGCTTACAACAAGTGGTTCTGAAAGTAATCAAAAGGTTTATATTTTGCTCAAATTTTAGCCTTCTTGCATTTATTATAAAAATTAAACGGAAGCTACCTGCAACCACAACAGCAACTTCATAGAAATCCTTCCCATTTTCATTAAAAGCTTCGCAGACATAGGTACCGGCATCGGAAGTCTTGATGTCATTAATGATCAATGCACCATTTGATAGATTATAATTATTTTCGGTTTTAATGGGGACTGAACTGCCAGTTTTATTTTTGCGCAACCACCTGTGAAGTCAAAATGGGAGAATGCATGAAAATTACATGAGAAATTGTGGAAATACTACAGGTAGTGAGGACATACCTCAAGCTCGGCAGTGGATTTCCTTGCATGACGCAAGGCAGAACGACTTTTTCTCCGAGAACGGCTTCAAATGTCGAAATGCTTTGAAATATTTTTGGTTGAACGCTACCTTGTGATTCTGTAATGCATGTTTCATCTAAATTGAAACTCGATTAAAATTAATTCAATCTATATAAATGAAATCAATCTTAACCTGTCACGAACAGCCGTCCGGCATTAGGATTGACTCTGGTTTCTCCCGTAAGAAGGTTTTTAGTTTTACACTTGTATCTGGTCGAAGATTCGGCCGTGCTTACATTTTTCACGTGAAGATCTCCATTCGGCAGCAATTCGTATTTGCCAGTTGACTCTGAGCACAAAAGTATTGCATATATAATAATTAACAACCGGGCTTTGAGTCCGTATATGCAACGATAAAATAACGGCACAACTACAGAATTATCACACCTGATGTTGCGGCAGGCTGAATTAACAGCTCATCGTTTTTAATCCACCCAATAATTTTAATGTAATCTGCAATAATGACTGGTAAATGGCATCTGAGAACTGCCGAATTTCCATCAATGGCAAACACATCGTATACTTGGGCATCGTAGCTCTGTTCGATCACTATATAAAAACAAGAAATACACAGGTAAACTAACCGTTTTCTAAATAATAGCAGCCAGGCGAAACAAATTTCAAAAAATAAAAATTACGCAACTAACCACCATGAACATTGACGTCTCTGCTTCGAATTGCACCGGCAGAATTGGCAGCAGTGCAGCGGTAAATGGCAAAATGAATGTCAGGTCTGTAAGCTTCTGCCCCAAACGGATAGAATTTCAAATCGCCTTCGGGAGTAACGTCTCGCACGCCTGGGATATTAGCAGCCACCGTGCCATCGACAAGGGTCCAAGAAATCCTGGGCTTGGGTGTTCCATCGGCAATACACTCGACTTTGGTCCCAGTAGAGTTTGCAAAGCTAACTTTGTTTGGTGGCTCTTTGAGGAAGCGCAACAGCGGAGAATCTATTAATTAAAAAAATGCAGGAGCTTAAATCAAAAGATTATGTAATTCGCTTTCACGAGAATATGATAACCACATAACTCTGTTCCAAATCGTTTTAAAAAAATATTTGGCACTACACTATAAATACATATTATGCGATGAATTTCAACTATTTTTTTTCACCATAATGAATTTTCACAGAATAATATATTTATACAGCTAGTACATGTACTATAACTAGAAATAAAAAAACATTACGAAGCTCGATCGAATGTTTACAGGGGTATGAATTATATGTTATACGATGTTATAATTAAGTGAAAATATATATACATATGATGAGCACATATTATGCATAGCAGTAAACACTACTATATATAAGCCATAAATATATTAATTTAAATTTATAATTATAGCATAAATAATAAGTCTAATTATACTTGACATAATTACCATTTTAGTTTAATTCTTTAAAGTCCACCAATACCAAATGGAACATGGACGTTAATTTAGATATATATAGTGTATTTTTTTTTCGCAAACAAGCCCTGCATGATGAAAGCTTGCAACATTTGGCTTCAAGTATCGGAATTGTTGATTGTTTTATATTTTACTTTTCACAATTAAATGAGCTAGGTGGCTGGAAATATTTGTAAGAACATTATATATAGTCTAACAAGTACTAGTATTAATATATATCAAAGTGAAATACCCATATGGCAACTATATATACCCAAATATCCATTTTAATTACATTGCATAAAGTGCAAATTTAATGCAGTTAATGTATTTACCAAAAACTGATAATTCAATTATTAACTATACCAGCTAGCTATAGGTATATACATGTATATCAAACAAAATTGCATGACAGCAGTATTTATGTCTGATAAGTAAACGCCCAATTAATCATGCGAGATGTCAGATTTAATAAACACCCAGGAAACAGGATGTTATGTCATTCATTCATTCAAACAAAAGACCTAGGAAGCATCCTTTTTGGGAGGAAGAGCAAAGAACTCATCCTATTTTTAATTAATTCAATATCGAATTTTAGTTAAAATGTTAATGATTAGCTGCTAACAAGTTGCACACCACAATTAATGTATGTTAAAGTTCATTGCAGCTGGGAAATAAGTCTTACCAATAAACTTAATTTTCTAATGCGCAGATATATATATATATATATTTCATCAAGTTATCTTAAAGTATACTTATGAGCAAATCAATTGAAAATCTATAATGTCAGATTAGTAACTAAGTGATTGAACAAACTATGATTGATTGATAATCAGTTTAAGTTCGTGTGGCATTACCTTCAGCTGATGTCCTGAGGATGAAAGTTTGAATGAGAATTAGGTACACCAGCAACATGGTGACAAAGTTTGGAAGGCAAGGATATATTCTCCAAGTTTGCCTCGATGATAAACTTTTAAAATATGGTCTTCTTTACCTCAAAATTACCCGCGTACGACGAAAAGCATACAGATAGCAGCACAATGTTATCAACTGGGGGGTAAAGTACAAAGGGTTTGACAGAAGTAAGCAGCTGTCTACCCCCTGCACGTGCAATGGAAGGGGATTTAAAGATGGCAAACTTCGTCTGCTAATTCGAAGGATTCCATAGGGATACACTGAAGCCCACTTAAATCGACGTCATGTTGAAGCACATTTTTTTTTATTTGCTCAAATGCATTACTAATTAAATATACAATTAATTAATTACGATGTTTACTAAAACATATTCAGCCATTAGCGAATTAATTTTTGCTTTTAAATGTCATCAGTTGTTTTTACAAGCACTTCAAAAGTAATTAATGCATTTTTACGCCAAATGTCGCTATATATACAATAAATGAAATATAAAATCCATATCCATATATAGCTTATATAGCTATAAAATCCTATCAATTATAATCAAACCAAATAAAACTTTAAACTAAAAATAAGAAAATAAGATCCTTGAAAAAAAAAACTGCATCTTTGATTCTACTTTATGCCAAACTTTTCTAAAATTGAATTTTAAAATATATGGAGCTGTTTACTATGAATTATTAAAACAATCTTAAAAAATCATAAAATTATCCATTTTATTAAACTCGAACAATAAAATAAAAATAAAAAATAACACACTTGAAAAAAAAACACCCTGCATCGTTGATTTAACTTTTAAATAAATAACATTTTATTAATCGTACTGTGACCTCATAAATTCTTTGTATTAAATAAGTTTAACGAATAATTTAATAATGTAAAAAAATTGTGTTATCAACTCATTTAAAAACAAAATTTTCTTCCAAACTGGCCCATAAGTAACATAAATAACCGTGTTCTAATCATTCTTAACATATTGTCCGTCCTCAAATGACGAGTCCTCGTTAGTGACATATTTTGCTCATTCAATTAACACAATGGATTAAAAGCCGTGCAACGCCGTCCCTCCTGTAACTCTGAAAAGCCGATTTCGATTTACAGCTGAAACCAAACGTTAAGTTCAAACAGCCGGATACTCATGCGCACCGCATAGAGCGCAATTGTACACAACACAAAATCCACCTGCTGCTGAATAAACTGTTGGTAGATTTGTGGGTCAGAATCCAGAGTAATTTACGTACACCTGGGTTCCTTAAATGCGTTTTAAGCTGTGGTTTCAAGCTGATATATATTAACATAACGTAAACCGATTATAAACGAAAAGATAAACAGTTGAGTGTAGGGCCTTAGATCTAAACAGCTCAATCTCACCCATAATGTTTTTTTAAGGGCAATGTACTCCACTCTAAAAAATAATGGGAATTGACTGTTCGTTTACCAAATCGTGCAAACAGCAAAGAAACTTAAAAACTTTTTGTAAACTAGTTTCCTTTTCAGGTAAATAAAATAAAATAAACATGAACAGAATATGGACCCAAAGAAATTACAATTTGTAAACTAATTATAGATTTTAGTTTTAGGATTTGAGTCAGATTAAAAATCATCGATGAATGTAGCTGTAAAACATCACCAGAATTCACTTTCTTCAAGCAGGTAAATCTCATTTTTATAGTCTATAAAGGCTATCTCATCTCGAGTTTATAACGCGCACATGCAGGGAACTTTCTTGGGCAGTTTCCCAAATCGACGATTTTTCGCGACTTTCCCTCTCACCCTCGGCCAAATAAATTTCACTCTATTGCGGAGCAACGATTCGCGGATTCATCCGTTGTGATAGCTCAGGGTCTCTGTTTTTTTACTTTAGATGATGTGATTTTGGTTTTTGTTCTGCACAAGTGGCTGCTTTGGAACTTTGGCACTACTCCCAACTCGGGTTGGTACTGCAGAGTACAATTTTCACTTTCTTCCAAAATAATCTCAGGCTCCATCACGCAATCCTGTTCGGTATCTACTGAGTTCACTCGCAAATCTGTTAATGGCAAATTTCTTGAAGTAACAAATTCTTCCTGTTTAAAAAAAAAACAGAATTCATTATGTTGTCATAGCGTAGTTTCACAGCATGGATAGTACTTACGCTCAACTGCACTATATGACAGAAATTCCCCTCGATGGAATTCCCAGGATTAATTTGTAAAACCAAATTGCGATTTAAATTTCCGGGATGAATAGTGCTATTTCCTACGCCAGGTCAACAACCATAAAAATAAAACGAATTAGCATTTGACAATTTGGGCGATAAAAATAAACATTTCATTTGGATTAGCCTACTACCGTTGAGTTTAGAACCTGCCAAATCTTCCTGCAACGCTCGTGCTTCGGCTAATTCCTTTTCTTTGAGGCATTGTAAACGTTGAGATAAAGTTCCTTCGCGGTGGTGCCCTTGGAATCGATGGCAGAACAAGGTAGGTATAGCATCACTTTTAATCTGCCGTCTCTTCGTGAAGTTCTGATACGTAAAACAGTTTTCCTCAAAATGTAAGGAACATAATCTGGAGTATGCCGTTGGGGAATAGTCAGGACGTTTAATTGCCAGAAGCCATTGTTTCAGCAAGGTTGGAGTTTGTACGGGAAACCTGTGGAAACTTATATCCTTTTCCTTAGTGTTATATGAGTGATTAGAGCAACCCTTTGCAGCACAGAAACTCCCTGGCATTCTGCATGTAAACAATGATTTTTTTAGTTCAACACTTTTATTGTATAAAGACTATGTATAGGCAACTAATTCTAATTTAATAATACCTGGAATGAAATACAGGTATATTATAACCTATAAATTCCTATATGACAATGAAAATTCCTTTGCATGCAGGATCGATGGAATGCTAGCTTGCACTATTAAATTTCTTCATATAATTAAAAATTGATATACATTATGATTATATCTCATACATAAATGCATTGTCTAGACTTGCCTAAACTAGGGAACATGTTGACAGTTGAACATTTATTCTTCCCTGACGAAATAACTATATTTTTTAGATAAGGATCATGCATGCCCATTTACATGTACGTCTTGTGATTACATATCGATGTATAGCTAGCATAAACAACCATAAATTCACTTATGAAAACAACCTTACAAACATTAATAAATTCGAATAAATATAGATTACCTAAATGGTTGAACTATGAATTTTTGTCGTTGTAAAAATTAACGAAAAGAATAACTGCATGAGAGTGCAAAGATGATACAGAGTTACAGACATATAAATTCATTAAAAATCGTCTGCATCTCATACGCACGCGTGTTATTTGAAGTCCACTCGCGAGTGCACGTGAAGAATATTTTCTTCTTCAATTATATATTCGAAGTGTTTTTCAGATTTAATATTGCATTATTATGCGTCATTATCCTCTAGGGATAATGCTGACAGTCATCATGCTGGCTTTAGTCCTTCAAATAAATAAAGGTAAACAAAACTTGAATTTGACAGTTGCGTTTACAGGGTGTATCATAAAATACAACACTCCATGTGCTTTGTTTTGAGGCATAATAATCGATGTTTGCAAGCTGTATTGGCTTTTTATATGCCTAGACACTCACATTTCTTCAGAGAAATGCATTAGATATTAATGTAATGTTTCACAGATACATGTATGTAATTTGCATGTGACATATACGATATGGCATGGCTATTTGAAACTAATTTGTTGATAGTAGCTAGAATGGAATGATAGTATCATGGCATCGATACTATATCATGGTAAAGTGCAGTTATATGAAACACAACTTGCAGTATATTGTTGCACATCTTGTCTTTTTTAATTCTATTAATTTGTCAGTTTAAAATTGCATTATCATGCATGCTTATGCATGCAGTTTGGTTTGGTAGAATATGTAAGGGCCCAAAATTAGGCAATCTATAATCATGCATATATAGAGAGCCCAGACTTATATTAGGTAAATCATATACGTATGACTAGGGTATGGAGAGGCTGAACAATGTGTAAAATCGCAAAAATCAGTCTGCAGGATAGCCCACCTGGGAATCGAACCCTGCAGGTCGACTCCCGATCGAATGATTGGTCTGAATTAAGGCTTTGACAGTGGGATCCCTGGACTCAAAATTTTTATTGTTTTTTTTCTCCTAATTGGTTTCTAGTGTTGACAATAGGATCATAGAAAATTCTATTGTTTTCCATTAATTAGTTTGAACTGAGTTCAAAAGAGTTTGGTCGTGTAGACCTGGGATGTGTCAGAAGCATCAAGAGAGAAAGTGGGGGAAGCTAGCTGATGACCAAGAATGTATTGCCAAGGGGCCAGAAATTTTCAGATGACATTATCGGTGGCGGATGACACTATAAGAAATAGAATGCGACTTCTTTCAAAGCATTTCTTGATTATAATTGACCGAGGATATATAGATCGATCCATGAAGATGTCTAGATACAGATCAGACAATTCTTAGCTAAAAATAATTATCCGCCACGCATATAATTTTTCTATTTTCATTTATCGCTTTTTTAAGCGTATTCCCAGGAGATTCCAAATCTTCGCTTTTCCGTGGAACCGCCTGAAAATGTCGACTTCCTGAATACCAAAGGAGTCACCATCGAATGTGCTGCTATCGGAAACCCTCGACCGGTCATTTCTTGGAACTTGGTGGATGGCAGCAACGTAACCAACGTTTCCAAGTTGCGTCACGTCACTCCTGATGGAAAGCTCGTGTTTTACTCCTTTCGACCCGAAAGTTTTCGTCCTGACATTCACTCCACTGTGTATCGTTGTTCTGCAACCAACAGCATCGGAATAATTCGAAGTTCGGATGTCAGCGTTAAAGGGGGTGAGAATAAAAATCTTTTCAATATTGAGTCTGCAAGTATCTTAACATGTTTAATTTTAATCTTGTTGACGATTAATTAAGTATTCCACCAGAGTCAAGATACGCAAGTGTACGATGCTTATGCTATCGAAGGCAGCACGGCCGTTTTCAAATGTCACATCCCATCCGTGCTCTCCAACTATCTTAAAGTGGTTGCTTGGGTGAAAAACGACAATCTCCTAATTCAAAATATGCTCGACGAAGGTTAATTTTGAGTTTTTGCAAGATGTTCTCACATTCTGGTTCTAGTTTGATTCTGTAGAAATGAGATATTTTAAATTCTTGTAATCAAAGGTGGTTCGGATAAGTACGGTTTAATGCCTTCTGGAGATTTGCACGTGAGAGATGTTACCAAAGGAGATAGCGGATCGAAATTTAAATGTAAGACAGCGAATCGCCTTACCGGAATCGATAAAGTTAGTTCAAATGCAGGTCAACTTTACGTTACAGGTAAACTAATGGGTTACACTAATTAAGATCATAGGAATGTTATAATTAAAGCGAACTTAAAATTGAATATACAAAAATACGTGGGGATTACTGTAAAAATATATCACGTGTTTTGCGAAATATTCTTAGAATCACGAGGGACAGTACAGCCTAGAATTTTGGATCCCATTTCGGCTGTGGTGGCTAATCGAGGCCAAACTGCCGGTTTAGCCTGCGTTGCCCAAGGCAATCCCCTTCCCACAGTGAAGTAAGTAATGATTGTACGACTATTATATATATACCAGTTTAAGATATTTAAAAAAACTACTTTTATTTGGTTTGCAAAATTGTAGATGGCATAAAAAATCGCTAAATAATCAACTGATTTCACTCAAAAGCGATGGCCGTTTCATACAATCTAAAAGCGCGTTACTTATAAAAGACGTCGATTTATCTGATGGGGGAATCTATGTTTGTGAAATAAGCAATGATTTTGGAAAGGAGCAACTTGATGTCACCTTAACTGTTAACGGTGAGAAGATATGGTTTAGTTAAGACGTTTTTGCTATGTGAAGCGGAACATGTATTTGAAATCTTGCTGAATTTTTTGCAGAGCCCTTGTCAGCTGTAGTGCATCCATCTGTACAGGTTGTAAAGCTGGCTGACAATGCAGTATTTAAATGCGAGACTACCGGTCACCCTATAACCTCAATTACTTGGCTTCGCAATGGAGTTTCTTTGGATAATGCAATTGGAAACGAATTGGTGGTGCAAAATGCAGGAATAGCCGATCGTGGTTTTTATCAGTGTATTGCAAGAAATTCTTTACACATGGTACAAGCTGTGTCAGAACTCCGATTTTCTGGTGAGTTTAACTCGATCCATTCAATGAGTATACAAAAAAATCATCTCGGTTTAGTAAAGGTTTCCTCATGTATGTGTAGAAATACCGCCTCAGCTTGTTGAAACGTTTGAAGAGAAGACTATTGTTGTTGGAAACACGATTTCAATCTCTTGTGCTGCAGTTGGAATTCCTCTACCAACAATATTATGGAAGCTGGATAGTATGGTTGTGGCTAACAATTCCCGAATATACATCTCTTCTAATGTCGACAAAGAAGGTAGAATTGTTAGTGCTCTTCAAGTTAAAAAGTCAAAGATTGAAGATGGTGGTCTCTATAGTTGCATTGCTGAAAATGAAGATGGGAAAACCGAGCATTTTGCTAGAATCATAATCCCTGGTTTGTTATTTTATCGTTTATGGTTAGATCTATGTCATAGCATTCGATTTAAATATGAACAATATCTATTCATTGAACCAGGACCTTTGGGCAGCCGAAATGTGGACGAACTTTTGGGAGTTTCTGGTAGCAACATTATGTTGAACTGTCCAGTTTATGGATACCCGATTGATAAAGTTTCTTGGGAAAAAGGTAACTAAGGCACTTTTAATTGCTAGTTTAATACATGGGTATAAATAATTAAGGATTAACATAATAAACTAATGGAAGGATCTTTGGAATACTTTCTCCAGATGGAAAAGAGATGCCATTCATCATTCGTCACAGACTCTTCAAGAACAACTCTTTAATAGTTGCTCATGCCAACAAACAGGCAGATTCTGGTTCCTACAAATGTGTTGCAGAAAATAATCATGGTCAAAAAACCGTTGCTGTTATTAAAGTTCATATCATGGGTAAATATATTGTGCAAAATATTGTTGTAAAGTGTTCAATTCAAAGGACCGTACTCGACGTAATGCTGCACATGTATGAAATATATGCTTATAGAAATCTATATTAGCTTTTACAAAATATTCTCCATTAATTCGAATATGAAAGAATGGATAAATATTGTTTTTCCATTTAATGGAGAGATTAATTTCCTTTGATTACCTTGCAGTTCCTCCCAAAATAGTGCCCTTTGAATTTCAAGATGAACTTCTAAGAGAGGGAATGCGAGCCAGGCTACAATGCGTTGTTAGCGAAGGAGAATTGCCTCTAAAAATAACTTGGCTCAAAGATGGGAAACTAATTAGTCCTCAACTTGGAGTATTAGTGAGAGTTCTTGATGAATTTTCCAGCATTTTAACCATAAGCAGCATCACCCCTGGCCACAATGGAAAATACACGTGTGTGGCCTCTAATCGTGCTGCCACCACAACATACACTGCGGATTTATCTGTTAACGGTAAACAAATTGTTTTGTTTGCCTTCCTTTTCAGTTCCTCCCAAGATAATCCCATTTGCATTTCTCGACGACCAATTTTACAAAGGGATGAGAGCTCATGTTACTTGTGCGATCAGCCAAGGAGATATTCCCGTCAGGTTCACATGGCTGAAGGATGGAATGGCCATTCCTGTAGACCTTGGAGTGATCAGCAGAAAGTATGATGACCACACTGATTCTCTTAGTATCGAGAATGTGGGTTCCAGCCATTCTGGCAACTACAGCTGCATCGTGCGAAATAAAGCGGGAATGACCTCGCATACAGCTCAACTTTCGGTCCGCGGTAATCTCTTTCATGGGTCAAAGTCAACATAATCATCACTGCTTCTTATTTCAGTTTTGCCAAAGATCGTGCCATTTCGATTTGCCGGGGAAATGCATTCTGAAGATTCCCCTGCCAGAGTGGTGTGTGGCTTGCAGGAAGGCGATCCACCCATTGTATTTTCTTGGTTATGCGATGACATGCCCATTAAGGTGGATGACATCGTTTCTATCCATGAAGTGGACGGCCTGTCTAGCATTTTGTCTATAAAGCGCCTTTCTCCACACCATTCGGGCACCTACACATGTCTGGCTGCAAACAAAGCAGGCGTGGGCAGCCATGCTACCTTACTCGCCGTTAATGGTAATGTTTCCCTGTTCCAGTAGCACCGAAGATTGTGCCCTTCTCGTTCCAAGGGGATCACGTGTTCCAAGGAGCGTTGGCCCGCCTGACATGTGTGGTGTATCAGGGTGATCTTCCGCTAAGCATTTCCTGGGAAAAGGATGGC